>JAJIZL010030060.1:17838-87710 GCA_023969395.1 Amblyomma maculatum | reverse complement strand
ATTTATTTATAGGAAGGCAAAGGCGCGGTAACTGTCTCACTTGTTTTCTGTGGACACAGCAAACGCGCCGTTGGGGAAGGGAGGAAGGTGGGAGTAAAAGTGGAAAGAGAGAAAGAGGAGCCGTAGTGAAGGGCTACGGAGTAATTTCGACCACCTGGGGATCTTTAACGTGCGCTGACATCGCACAGCACACGACGCCTCTTCGTTTCGCCTCCATCGAAACGCAGCCGCCGAACACGGGCGCCTTGCTTTCGCCTTCGCCTCCACCAAAAAGCAGCCGCCGAGGAGGAAGATAGAGAGGCCGTAGTAAATGACCACTTCGTCCAGCCAGATATGAATGTGCCGAAATATTTTCTTTGCGTGGCATAGTATGGTGCCTGGAAAGACTTGCAAGTCTTTTAAGGGACCATATTGGTAGTATCAGATAAGGTATATTACATGACAGAGCAATTTTCCTCGTAGGGGAGATCATTTTTTTATAGTGAAGGTTTGGCATTCGTTGATAAAATCATATTCGGAAGAATTGGCCGATATCTCAGAAGGGTGAGACCAATCTATTGCGGCGAAGTTGAAATTACCAAGAACAAACATAGGAGAATGCGGAAGTTTCGTAATTATTGTGTGAAATGCGTTGCGCAATAAGGAATTCAATTATGCGTCCCTATCAGGCTATGCATTGCCATAAGAACGCATTGAAGATTATTGGTTCTTCTTGAGTGCACAAGGAAATAAAGAATATGTGCGTGCTATGCATTAGGACGACTGTGTGAATATGGATTCTCGTAAAAGTTTCTTTAAGGTTAGCGCCACAGAAAAAGTTAAACAATATGACGCACAAGCAATTATTTTTAGCAGCCGGCGCCGTTTACGGGCAGTGTTTTTCAAGACTCGAAAAATTGTGATTTAGCGTTAGAAATCGTGACCGGAAAGTTTCCTCAGTCTGCGTTTGCAGAGTTTGCGACATCCTCAAGAGCACGTTTCCTTTGAAGGGGGTTTAGAAACTGGATTGCTCGTCCTTCCGTCTACACATTCTTACCATGTTGCTGCGATACAAGCGCGCTTTTTTCCATTAAATTTGCGTTTTGCCTCAACGTGACCCGCGTACAGACCTGAGAACTATTCAACACGGATGCTAAAATATTTGCTTGTGTGCCTGAGTATAAATAAACATTGACGGTATTTACCTTATACTGGTGTCTTTAACACACTCAAACCAACAGAACATTTTGAGAAGCCGCGCGTCGACTCTGCTTAGAAGGAGGCTTAGCGTAGCAGTTGTCTTGAAGTTTTCTAAACCTCGAGTATGAATGTCACCTCCAAAGGCATTCTGAATTTTCTATGCCGTCTGTGGTAGAGTTTCCATCGAAGGCTGAACGTGTAATGTTTTTAAATTGCTTATTAAGTGCGTGCTATTCATGAGGTGTATAGGCTGCGACTCCCGACAACATTCTCTGATAAATTTGGTGCGTATAATAAGCGCAGCACACAACAGTCATTTTTTTTTGCGATACGTCTTAGTTGGTAATGTCAGAATCCAGGAGTTTTCATTGCTTTTTGTTAATGCCACGTAAACCAGAAAGTAAAGTTTTGTTTTTGAAACATTAGTGCGCATTTTACGAGAAACAAGCTTTTCCTTGCCGTTTCAGGTTTCCTTTTTTTCGCATTCTTTCGTTTACGGAGAATGCAATCTAGCATCAAGGATGAACTAAAACCAGAATTACACAGCGCTGAACAATAGCAGATAAATGTAGCCTGTGACCGCTTGTTCTACACCAGCTTCTTTCTTTTCTTCCAAGATTATACTAATCTATACCTGCTTTCGCTATTCTAATTTGATTAAAATCCTTCGAGTTACTCCTTTGGCAAAAACGCTGTCAATGCTTTTTTTCTGAGTACCTTCGCTTTCATTCTGCACATCACTTCTCTAGCGGCAAATTTTTAAAGTTCGCTCAGCTTAAGGATCTGGTAGTTTTTGTTTACGTTGTATATTACGTAACCCAGCCGTTGCATTCAGACCGATATTGCAGCGCAAGAATATGTTACGATGAAATAGCAAAGGGGTGTTTATTTACAGTGATATGGCAGTGGGATAAGGTGAAGCCTACTAGCCCCAGGCACCAACGCTTCTTCTTCCTCTTCTGTCCCACCATCACCATCCTTCATCGTCGTCATTAGCGTGACATTTCCCCCCTACTCAGACGAAGCCCTCTGGGCGTGTTCGTGAGTCGTGCGAGGCTGACACGGCTTCAAGCGGGCAACATGACACAGTTCGGTTTTGGCAGACCGGCGACCCGATGCTGTCAGGCGGGCTATTCCATAAGTTAAATCACTAAGGCGTTTGATAACCACATATGGGCCGTCATAATGGGCCAAGAGTTTTTGATGTAGGCCACGGCGCCGAATTGGACGCCATAGCCAGACTAAATCCCGTACAGAGTACGTGACCCGCCGGTGACTGGCATCATATCGCACTTTAGAACGTTCTTGTGAAGCACCAGACCGTAATCGGGCGATTCGCCGAGCTTCTTCGGCGAGACAGAGGGTCTCAGCCAGGCAGGGGTCTTCACGGCTTGTGAAGGGCAGGATAGTATCCAGAGAGTAGCGTGGCGGTCTGGCATAGAGCAGAAAAAATGGACTGTACCCAGTCGTCTCATGCGTGGCGGTATTAAACGCATACGTGACGAAGGGCAGTATGGTGTCCCAGGTCTTATTCCCTGCGTCAACATACATGGCTAGCATGTTGATAAGCGTTCTGTTGACGCGCTCAGTCAAGCCATTTGTCTGGGGATGGTATGGCGTCGAGTGTCGGAAAGTTACGGCGCATAAACGCATGAGCTCTTCAACAACAACAGCAGTGAATTGTCGGCCCCGGTCAGTGATGACAATTCGTGGCGGCCCGTGTCGTAAGATGACTGAGTGCAGCAAGAAAAGCGACACCTGATGCGCCGTAGCAGATGGAAGAGCGGCGGTTTCACAGTAACATGTGATAGTCCACGCAGATTACAATCCAGCGATTTCCATCCACGGACTTCGGAAACGGACCTACGAGGTCAATTCCTACTTGATCAAACGGTGCTGTCGGGTTCTTCACAGGGTGCAGCAAGCCAGGCGGAGTTGCAGTTGGACGTTTGTGGCGTTGACATTGCTTGCAACTGGCAACGTATTGTTCAACCGTCGAGCGCATTCTGGGCCAGTAAAATCTTTCCTGAGCACGGTGGAGTGTTCGAACCGATCCCAAATGCCCAGAAGTCGGATCATCATGCATAACACGCAATACGTCCGTGCACAACGTCTTGGGAACTACGAGTAGGTATCGCTGGCCGACAGGCGAATAACTCTTTTTCCATAGGAGGCCATCATGCACACAAAAACGGCTTGTAGGTATGTTGGCTTGGGCAAAGACAGGCTGCAGACAGGTATCATTTTGCTGTTCCGTTTTGAAAACATTCGTGTCGGGGAACGCTGGCTCGAGGGTCGATATATAATTGTCGAAATCGTCGCTTTCAGGTCCAGTCGTGGCCATTGGCATCCTAGAAAGACAATCTGCGTCTGCATGACGCCTCCCGCTTTTGTAAACCACGGCAAAGTCATATTCCTGTAACCGGAGGGCCCAGCGTGCGAGGCGAACACATGGGTCTCGAAGGTTCCTCAAGCAACAGAGTGAATGATGGTCAGTTACGATAGTAAACGAACACCCGTACAAATATGAACGGAAACGCTGCACAGCGAAAACTACAGCTAGGCATTCCTGTTCGGTGACTGTGTAGTTTCGCTCCGGTTTGCTCAGGGTACGACTTGCGTACGCGATAGCATGCTCTCGTTCATCGTGCCGTTGGACAAGGACTGCACCGAGACCAATTCCACTAGCGCCCGTGTGTACTTCTGTCATTGCAGTAGGATCGAAGTGACGTAGGATGGGTTTCGATAATAAAAGAAACTTCAGTTGACGGAATGACGCGTCGCAGTCTGGTGTCCAGTTAAAAGTAGAGTTTTTGTGGAGAAGGCACGTCAGTGGGTAAGCAACGCCAGCAAAGCGATGTATAAAGCGTCTAAAATACGAGCACAACCCTAGAAAACTGCGCAACTCCTTCACTATCTGCGGGGGTTTAAAAGACTCAACAGCGGCAGTTTTCTGGGGATCCGGCATTACACCATCACCATTGACAAGGTGTCCTAGCACCAGCGCTTGGCGCTCTCCAAAGCGGCACTTTTTGGAGTTCAGAATTAGGGCGGCGTTGTGCAGACAATTCAAGACACGTACTAGACGGTCATTGTGTTCTTGGAAGGATTTCCCAAATATGACGACATCGTCCAGATAGCAAAGACAAATGTCCCATTTTAATCCGCGCAAAACTGTGTCCATAAAGCGTTCAAATGTAGCTGGCGCATTAGACAGCCGGAATGGCATAACATTAAACTCATAAAGGCCATCTGGCGTTACGAAGGCTGTTTTTTTCTTATCCGCAGGGTCCATTGGAATTTGCCAGTAGCCAGATCTGAGATCAAGACAAGAAAAATAGGACGCACCAGAGAGGCAGTCGAGGGCATCGTCTATGCGAGGAAGAGGATAGACGTCCTTTTTCGTAACAGAATTTAGACGCCGATAATCGACGCAGACTCGCCACGAACCGTCTTTCTTGCGTACAAGAATAACAGGGGCAGCCCAGGAGCTAGATGACTCCTGTATCACCTTCTTCTGTAGCATGTCCTCCACTTGCTCATGAATGACTTTGCGCTCAGATGGGGATACGCGATATGGCTTTTGACGAATGGGACGAGCGGAACCAGTGTCGATGCTATGATGGGTCCGATGTGCAGGGCGAGAGGTTGGTCCATCTGTTTCAGAAAAGTCAAACAGGCGGAAAAGGTAGAAGAATATCCACAAGAGTACGGCGTTGAGGTGAGCTGAGATCGGCGCTGATCATGCGGATGATCGAAGTTTCATCAGCAGGCAGAGGTACGGTGGCACTCGTAGCATCTGTGACCAAAGCAACGATGTGAAGCACATCGGGTCCACAGGAGGCAAGCTTCAATCCCGTTGGTAAAACTGCGGGCTCGGACGATGGATTGATGGTCCATAACGAGGCACTACCGTGACGCACGGATATCATACAGTGAGGGATAATTACATTTTTCTTCAGGCATGCTGAGTGAACTGGGTGCACCATGGCCTGGAATGAAACCTTCTCAAGAAGTGGAACGGACACGGGGACGAACATGGCTGACAAGGATGGAACTACTGTGTCTTCGGTAATACTAAAAACTGTTTCTTCATCATGGCCACTTTCAAAAAGAGTCTGCAGATGCGAGCCGTCAAAATGAACCTCTTGACTTCGGCAGTCTACGGTAGCGCCAGAAAACTTCAAGAAGTACATTTCTAAAATGATGTCATGCGTAGAGTGGGGTAAGACTACGAATTCGGCTTGAAAAATTGCACCACCCACAGACACTTGCGCACTACACACACCCAGTGGCCGCAACGCCTCTCCACTCACACCACAAAACGTTGAAGCACGGTCATATTCAAACATCACTTTGCGTCCCAACAAGCGCCTAAACTGATTACTCATCACAGACACAGTCGCACCCGTATCCACCAAAGCTAATGTATACACACCATCAATAAACACACGAATTTTGTTTTTGAGCATTATAGTTGGAGGGATGTTGGCACACAGCACATTTCCAGCGGCCTCACCCCCATCGGTCGCGCTGGTTAGTTTTCCTGCTGAGGATGCTGAGGCGACATGGAGCGCCGTCGTGGGGATGGAGAACGACGCGCACGGAAGGCGGGTGGTGGAGTAACACTTCTATCAGATGCAGGGGAGTGGTCGCGGATATTCTGGTTATGGATGTTGCGGTAATACCCACGCTGAGTATTTGATTGTTGAAAAACGGGATTGTATTGCCGATTGTTAGGTGCTGTTGGAAGCGCCGGACGGTTATAGCGAGGTGGGAACCTATTGCGGCAGTATCTGGCGATGTGACCTTCGACGCCGCAGCGGTAGCATATCGGCGGGGAAGGTAGAAAATGCTGTTGCAAATAAGAGCAGGGAACAGCTGGGTGCGTCGTAGGTCCGGCTGAATGCTCATACTGCTCAGGAATCCTGGTAGATCGAATAGACGATCTAGGTGCACTTGAGGTGACGTCATACCTTGGGGCTTCAAGCATCGGTGCAGTCGGGTTGGCAAAATGCATTGGCGGGTAGTCAATAGAAGCTGCAATTTCCGGAGCTTGGGAGAAAGGCTGCACTTGAATCGCTTGTGGTGGTGAAGCCGGCCGTCTGGATACCCTCTGGACAGAGACCTCAGCAGATTCGTGCAGGGGAAGTTGGTTGAGCCGCAGGAGTTCTTCCCGCACGATTTGCCGGATCGTCGACGGAAGATCTAGTTGGGCGTGGTCATCAAGGCTGGCCACGGTAGGCACGTTGGCCAGCCGCCCAAATTTTGGCACAATACGACGCGTTTTCAGAGCTTGAAAAGCGCGGATGTGTTTAATGACATCGGAGACGGTTTCAAGGCTGTCTTTGGCGAATTAAAAGTTGTACACGTCAGCCGCGATACCCTTCAAAATGTGGCCGACTCTGTCTTCTTCGGGCATGTTGGAATTGACACATCTGCACAATCTGAGGATCACTTCTGTATAAGTGGTACAAGTTTCATCCGGCAATTGAGCTCTTTGGGCAAGGGTCTGCTCAGCCCGCTTTTTGCTCGGTACAGAGTCACCAAAACGCTGTTTGATCTCGGTGGCAAACCGTTCCCAAGTTGTCAAATTGTCCTCGTTATTCTTGAACCATGTCATCGCCGTGTGAGGTAGAAAGAAGACGACATTTGTGAGCATGGTGATAGGGTCCCACCGGTTGTACCGACTAACTCGTTCATAATGAAGTAGCCACTTCTCAACGTCCTCACCTTCCTCTCCTGCAAACGGTCGTGGTTCCCGGTAAGGCTGGCAGGGAATAGAGCTGGAGGGGGCAGGCCTGTCACCAGCCTGGCTTGAAGCGTCACGGCTGGCACGGTTAGAATCGGTGTGGTCCATGATGTTTGGAAGCGGTGACAGTCCAGCAAGGCGGCGACTACGTCGAAACTCGAGTTGTCCTTGCTGCGCCGTACTTGGGGATCGAACGGAGCACCTTCCACCAAGTTGTTACGATGAAATAGCAAAGGGGTGTTTATTTACAGTGATATGGCAGTGGGATAAGGTGAAGCCTACTAGCCCCAGGCACCAACGCTTCTTCTTCCTCTTCTGTCCCACCATCACCATCCTTCATCGTCGTCATTAGCGTGACAATATCTTAAGTGTGAGAGATGCGCGCAAGAATTATATTTCAGCGATTAATAGGATACGAGAAACCTTTCCTGAAGAACGTTATTATGTGTTCTCGGGACAAAGCACGTAACTACATATCAAAGCACGCCGAATATAGAGGGCGGGGAAAGGCATTCGCTCAGGTGTGCAAAAATGGGTGCTACGGCTTAAATGGGATGCCGAGCGGAGATGAAGGATGCAATCAAATATTGAGACAACTGCAAAGAGAGGCAGCTACCGAGGGTAAACGAAGAGTTGTCCACCTAGAGCGCTGGAAATATGGGGCTCCTTCGGCCTGCTAAGGTGTTTCAGAATGCGTAATAAATTAGTTTTTTTTTTTTTAATTTCGAAAACTGAAGAAAGCGAGAGACCACCTGGGTGGGGACCTTAAATTGAAGAGGATACTGCGGCGTAAGTACAGTTGAATCCCGCTATAACGAAATTCACGGTGCACGAAAAAAAATTCGTTCTCGCGGAACTTCGTTATCGCAAAAATTTGACGTGAAACGCAGAAAGAATTGCCCAAGCAGCAGCAAAGGCGTTTAATGCCAAAAATCTGTAAGCTTGGTTTGCTTACGCTTCACGGCGAGCAACGCCGTCACGCGATTTTCGCACTCGGTCAGCAAACCCATTGCAACATCGTCGTCTCGGACAGCAACGAAATTCCTGATGACATCAAAAGCGTCCATCACCTGTACGGCGGTTGCCGCAGCCGGCGCTTCCTGTACGTCGTCGTCTTCTTCATCGGAAGAGTCCTTATCATTCCGGGCAGCTTTTATGATCTGCTCATCACTCACATCTTCGTGAACAACAACACAAGCGTCAGCGCCGATGTATTCGTCGAGCTCGAGATTAGGCGGCACGGTTCCTATTTCTCCCAGCTTTTTCCAGGCGGCCGCGATCCCCGGAGCCGGTGACGCCTCTTCGTCGTCGTCTGTAACGCCTGGTGTTAGGCCAGCAGAGTGTACGGGTCGACCTTCGGCAAATCCGGCGTGCCTGAAACAGTTCACAATTACTGAGCGCCGCAGTGTGCTCCAGGCAGCAGACATAATCTGCAGTGCCACGTACAAGTCCACCTTCGTGTCTCAGCCGGTTTCAGTGTTAAAAAGCAGCCGCTGAATTAACCTCCCGCGGTAAGCGCGCTTCAGGCTAAGAATCACGCCCTGATCGAGAGGCTGTAAGACAGACGTGCAATTGGGAGGGAAAAACCTCAGCTCCGTGTTAGTGAGCTTGACTTCGTCGGAGTGATGCGCTGAACAATTGTCCAAAAGCAAGCATACTTTACGGCCCTGCCGCTTCATGTCGCGGTCGAATGCCATCATCCACTCGGTGAAAATAGCGCGGGTCATCCATGACTTGTTGTTCGCCTTGTACTGCACAGGTAGGCTACGAGTTCCCTTAAAACAGCGCGGCTTGGCACTTTTGCCAATGACTAACGGCGGACGCTTGTCCGAGCCATCCATGTTTGTGCAAAGCAGCACTGTGATGCGTTTTTTGCTGTGTTTGCCGCCGTGACAGCGCTGCCCCTTGAAGTCGAGCGTCCTAGCCGGCAACATCTCGTAGAATAGCCCGGTGTCGTCGGCGTTGTAAATGTCTGCAGGCGCGAAGTTGCTTAAAATTCCGGCCATGTTACTCGCCTTCCAAGCAGCTGCTCCGTCCACGTCTGTTGACATTGACTCGCCGCACAACACTTTTCCAACGATGTTATGGCGGGCCTTGAAACGGTTTAGCCAGCCAATGCTGGCTTTAAAATCATCAGTGCCAAGTAGGCATGCATAGTTCAAGGCTTTCTGCTGGACGATGCTTCCGGACAGGGGGACGTTGCTGGCTCGTGCTTCCACAAACCACGCATGCACTGCTTTGTCCAACTCTTCATGGAGGGGCCGCGTCACCTTTTTGTGCTTCGAGGATGTCCCTGAAGCAAGTGCCATTCTCCCGCTGTCCTTATTGCCTAGAATCGTTGACAGCGAACTTGCAGGAATTCCGAAGTCTTCAGCAATTGCCGCTTTCTTCCTTCCGCTTTCTGCTTGGGCGATTATTTGAGCTTTTTGCTCAAGGGAAAGAGTTTTGCGTTTTTTCAGTTGCGTTGCCATCGTGTCCTGCGGATGAAAACTTGTCGTTGTCGAAGAGAAAGGCAGCGAGTGAACAACGCGACCACGACACAAAGCCAAAATGGCGGAACTGCAATCACGTGATTTCATGCTTAATGTGGCTTTGGATTTGACTTGGACTTCTCGCCAATAAAACTAGTTTCGGTTTCGATTTTGAACGCGAAAATTTCGTTGAAGCGGAAACGCTCTGCAAAAATGGTTCGTTGTGCAGAGAAATTTAGGCCATTAATTCTTATAGGATACTCGCGGGGAATAAAAAATTATTCGTTGTCGCGGAAATTTCGTTGTGGCGGTATTCGTTGTGGCGGGATTCAACTGTAGCACTAATTTTGAAATTTTCAAGTCGAGAATAAAGAGCAGGGGCCATCTTTTGCCGTCATACGTATGTCGTAACGTTTGTTCTTTGTTTTCTTCTTCACATTGACAGTTGTAGCTACAACAAGCGGCGAAATAGAACTTTTCTTCTTGAAAATTCACTTTTTCTATTTTGTTTACTTAATATTTGCATTACAGCGGAAAACATCAACTTCTCTTACCTTACCCAGATAAGAAGATCCGTAAAGGGGCGTTTTTGGGAGATGCAGGTTAAATATTTTATGCTTGATTTTTTATCATACAGTTGTTTTATGCAGGGGTTTGAAGCCTCTAACTCGCGATTTCCAACCTTGCATCGCAACTATTTCTGAATATGCGAAAGACAGCACGACTTGCAAAATGTGTTAACTGACGGAAATACACTTTATCCCCAGAGCCTTCATTTCGTTTATCATGTTTGCTTGTGATAATATTTCTCAATATTTCAAAAACGAAATGTTGTAGCAGTGGGCACAAAACGCTATTCCTACAGCGGGCCACTATTTTAAAAGAAAGCGATTATTGCACCAAAATTATGGTATGAAAGCAGCTTTCGCCGATTACATCATCAGTGCCGGCTTCCTGTCGTCCGCTTTGTAAACGTTTACCCTATTTCTTCGTTGATTGCGCTTGTTTCCTCTTTCTTTCGGATCCTCGTCGCGCTAAGGCCATAGCTCCTGTCTTTGAATAATCAGTTGTGGAATGCGAGATACATTTTCATATGTTTCCGTTTTGTAATGATTAGCATATACTGAATAAGCCCTCGCAAGGTGCACCATATATTTAAGATCTCAAAATCCCTCATCGTGCCCGAGATACATATCTAATGTCGAGCGCTGGCTTTTTTTTTTTTCCACGCTAAATACGCATGTATATCGAGTTGAAATAACTGGTTCCAGAAATAGAGTAAATATGTATTACGCTTGAAATAAATTGCTTCACTTCAATTCAAGTACGATCTTAGTTCTGGTCGTACATCTTACACTTTGGCCAAAGCTACATTTGAACTCAAATTTAAAGATAATGGTGCAAAACCAATAAACATAGTACTGCCTGAATTCCCGCTGTTTGAGGAGATAAAGAGGGATGGCTATATGAAGTTTTAGGGCTTGGGGGAGAGGCTCTAACTCATCCCCCTCCAGTTCCCGGGAGTCTTAAAGATTTATAGGAAGGGAAAGGCGCGGTAACTGTCTCACTTGCTCTCTGCGGGCACCTTAACCGCTCCGTAAGGGAAGGGAGGAAGGTGGGGGTGAAATTGGAAAGAAGAAAGAGGAGCCTGTGAGTCTGTTACTATTGTATAGCTCTTGTTGTTTCTGTTTGCTTCCGTGATGGCCAAAGCTATTGCCACCTCCTACGCCATGTCTATATCTCTGGTCCTAATCCTTAGCTCTGCTAAACGTTCTTCGGCAACTATAGCTAAACTAAAGAGAGCGCTCTTCAGTGTTGTCACAGAGGGTGGCTATACGACGCGCTGGGGCTGAACAGCGACGAGAAAGGAAAGTGTGTTGCTCGTTTTTCCCTAATGGCGAAAGAAAGCTATAGTATCGATAAGCCAGCTTATCTACTGTAGCGTCTGCTGATCGAATACGACATGGAAGTAGTTACTTCTTTCACCAACGTTTTGTTTTCTTGTGTTTTACCTTTGGGCCTTCGCGCTATCAAAAGGACGCTTTCAGAATTATCAGCAACAGAAACAAGAATGGTTGGGAAAGGAAACCACATTTTTCGCTCTGCTTAGAACTGCTGCGGCGATCGTGCGAATGTTTTCTTTCACTGGCAGCAATGCTCCGGGTGCTGCCCTAATGATATGCACGCACGCTTTAAGAGGGTTATTTGTTTGACAGTTTAACTGGTGGGAGCGCAACGTACCGAGGGCTATCCCTCCGAAGGTCATATTGAAACAGGAAACAACGAAAGAGGATGGGGATCAATGTAGATTACTCTAACATTACTCTGAGTTATCAACCACACACTGACACAACGTGTGCAGCACTGTGTGTTTGCGAACTGCAAAGAAAGCGAGCAAAGAGAGGACAGTTGTAGTGTAGGACGCGTAGGCCGTCATGAATGTTGTTTGGTATCCTGGTGCATTGAACGCAAGTAAGAAAATCAAAAGTGGAAACAGAATGATTAAATTGATTTCATGACCGCATTCTTAAAGGGTGTTGGCTGATTAGCGTCGACCAATAAGTATATAAAGTAGCACAAAATAGAACAATATTCAAATGCCCTAATTGAGGAGACACAAGAAGCAAAACCAACTGAAAGAATCGAACATGCTTTGAGGGAAGTTACTAGCTTGTGAGTTATAACGTTGACGTAATCTGTATTAATTTTTGGTGATTGAAGTATGGCTTCAGACTCCAAGTTCTAACGTTTCTGGTGTATCAATAATCCACCTGACAGATTAATGAAGTTATCCTTACGTGCATCCTAACTACTTATGTGATTTCTAGACGGGCAGATGTTTCGACAACGAAGCTACGAAGTGTAGTTATTTGTGTGCCCACATAATTACGATTCACCTGGAGCTGCTGTTCTTCGATTGCCCTCTAGTCCGGCCAGTCTGCAAGTCATCGCAATAGCCTAAAACATTTCGCTCACATCCGTTTTGGCTCTCAGCATTACTTATTGCATTGAATATCATGAGACGCTGTAGGACGAGCGAAAACGCACATTAATCATTCGACAACAAAAATTAAACGTGCGAGACAATATTCTCTTTGTTTTGCGTTTTCCTCAACTCTAACAGGCCGAAGCTCCTAACAAGGAAACAATTCCGGAAGCTGTCCTAGGCCACCATCATTTAATCAAGAAGCTTTGGAAGGCTTTCTTTTTCTGTAGCCTTATGCAAAAAAAAAAGCTCCCGATATCATCCATACTACGCATACGTATAATTAATGAACTACAAAAAGGCACAATTAAGGCTGCTTCATATATCAAGCAACACATGTTAGCGCGTAATGGATTTGGCTGAGTGCTTAATAATAATTACAGCTAGTCAGCAAAAGGCTCACTGATAAACCAAGTTGGTAGTCGCGCAAATGTCGAGAATATTTTATAAAGCGAGTGTTGAAATTCATATTTTCCCCTTTTCACGCCAAAGCGCTGAAGAGAAGCCGTGGAACAAAAGAAAAACATATTAATGATATGGCGTCCAAACCTGAAGTTTCTAAAGTGTGCGCAAAACCAGCGTTCACAAGATGTTCTTTTTTATCTCCGAGATTACTTCCGCTAGAACCTCTTATAGCGAGGCCGCTGGTAAAGCAGGATGTTGAACTTATGCTTTAAAAATAATATTTCTTTTCCGTACGCAGCCAAAAGCGTTACAAGAGGTCCTTGAAAAAAAAAAGAAAACATACGTATAAATTGATCCGGTGATCATAGAAAAAGCTTCTTTAGTGTGCGTAAATTCAGCCTTCAGACAATTTTACATTTCATCCCTTATTAATCACGCAGCAGCTCCTGTCTAACAGGAGTGATGGTAAAGCAAAATGTTTACCTCCGGCCGTGACTACCAAAACAGTAAAAAGGTATTGAATTGTGTAGTGTGTAGTACGTTTAGGTATGCTATAAAACGCCGCATATTGCTAAGACAAGCCGACAACGAATGTTCGTAGGAGCACATGTTAAGTCATATTTTTATCATGGAGCACATGTTAAGTCATATTCCCCAGGGAACTCCTGGGGAACATATTAAAATAAGAAGGTATCGATCATGAGATAACAGAGTTCCTACAGGAAATATGCCGGGATAACAAAGTAGGATATGGGAAGGGATAAGAAGTATGGAAGATGTCAAGGTATGCAAAGGATTAAGACAAGGTTGTCCTCTATCACCGCAGCTGTTTATGCTTTATATGATAAATATGGAAAAAAGAATGCAAGAAAACAACCTAGGTTTTAACCTGTCCTATAGATTAGGCGGAACGGCCGTAGACCAGCGCCTCCCCAGTTTAATGTATGCATACGATATTGTGCTGCTAGCAGAGAGTCAGGAAAAATTGCAAACTCTAGTTAAATATTGCGTAGACGAAGGGGACGCTCTAGGCTTCAGTTTTAGCGCAGGTAAGTCGGGTCTGATGATTTTCAACGGCTCAACTGATTAGGGTCTTAAAATACAAGGCCATGAAATACACAAAGGGGCAGAATATAAATATCTCGGAGTATGGGTAGCCGAAAGATTGGCATACATTGAAAAGCATGAGCAATCACTTAAGGCCAAAAGACGAAGGAATGCCGGGATAATGAAGCATAGGGCATTGTGGGGATACAACAGGTATGAGGTTTTTAGGAGTATTTGGAAAGAAATTATGGCGCCCGGGTTTACTTTCGGAAATACGGTTTTGTGCCTAAAATCAGAGGTACAGTCGACATTAGAAATAAGTCAGAGAACCGTTGGACGATTAGCACTAGGTGCCCACGGCAAACCTGCAAATGAGGCGGTACAGGGAGATATGTGCTGGGCATTTTTCGAAGTACGAGAAGCTCAGAGTAAAATATTTTGTGAGGAACGCCTGAGGAAATTGGACAGTAACAGATGGACAGCTAAAGTATTTAAATACCTATACCTAAAAAGCGTTGACTCACAATGAAGGAAAAGAACTAGGAAACTAATCAGTAAATATGGGGGTCACAAAGACGAACAAATAAAGAGCGCTAAGGATGAGGGGAAAACCACAAGGTAAAAATTGGATAAATTCGATGGAAAAGAAACAGAGTGTGGAATAATACCGAAAGTGGAAAAGGCAGGTCAGGAAGGAAGCTTTCTTTGATAACTCAAGAGGCAGTGCTCTACATTTGGAGGCTAGATCAGGGTGCCTTAGAACACGCAGCTACAAAAAGAAATTTAACAATGAAGATGACGCATGTGCAGTATGCGGTAACTCCACAGAAACAATTGACCATATTATACTCGAATGTAATAGTATCCATCCGGAAGTCGATGCAGGTGCAGTCACTCTTCCTGGAGCTCTGGAGTTTAGAGATACCAGGGGCCAGGTGAATGAACCTGCGGTAGAAGCTAGCAAAAAACGATTGGAAGATTGGTGGCTTAAAACAGAAAAGTGACACAGGTTAGTAATGTAGAAACAAAAATTTATGGTATAATGATGGTATTAATATTGGTATAGTTAACAATTCGAAAACAATAATTAAGATATAGGGGGACAAAATGAGCATGATAGCAACTGCTACCACCCCGTTTCAAAGAGGACGCTCCTATATTTCATCCATCCATCCATTCAAAAGGATGCTGCCGTTACATATAATTTTCCTTATAATAAATTGTCTAAGGTCACATAGCCAGTTTACATCACTAACGTAAATAATTATTGGAAATAAGAAGAATTGGCGCCTGCCAGTGTCAGTCGTTCTACTCACAACAGAGCAGAAAATATCATACTTCCCTATGTCTGTCATTGCCACACCTGCGGCAGGTATGATGTCCGGAACCTTCTTGGCCTGAGTTGCCATTTACTTTGCAAATACAGTTTCATCCTGCCTTTTTTTAATCATAGTTATTTCTCGTGTCTTCGCTGCTTCTTTTATGTGCGTGCGCTCTGCCTTTGTACTTATGAATATTCGCCCTAAATAAATCAGCTCTAATAGAGCAGCAACCATCACAAAGTTAAAATATTTTTTTTTCTTTTCAGCTAGGCAAATAGTGCACGTCTTCCTATCAATTTACTACAACGTTTTTCAACAATACAGAACTGCGAAACCTCCCCATGCTTTTTTCGATGGCGTACGTGTGACAGGTGGCGTTTGCAATGCACTCAGTGGCCAGTACTTACTGCAGCACTTGTCAGAAAGAAGACTTTATGCGTTCGCTGAGGGAATTGCTGTTTGATAACGGGCAATTCATTGCGGGAGGCGGCACCGCCGATGAAAAAAAGCGAGGTTCTTTTCTGTGATCTGTTGGCCATTGTTATCTATTGAGCCGTAAACTTCTCTGAACAAAACGAGCCACACCTATTCCTATACACAGCTACTCAGCTGTTTCACCGAGACTAGACAAAAAATGGTGGCAGTGAGGAGGAGGAATCAACATTTATTAAGCCCGAAATAATTCGGTGGTGCATGCTTGCACCAGACGGGGTGGTTCCCTAGTTGCGGGACCCATATGTTTCCAGCAGCTCCTGGCCCCTGTCTGTCAGTGCGAGCTGGATCGATAGGGCGGGGCTGGACAACAAGGTCTCCCATCGCTCAAGGGGTTGGGGATTGGGGGTGTTGGCGGGAAGGGGAGGAGGGGGGGTTTTGAGTTGTTTGCATTCTGCCAAAACGTGCGGCAGGGTGCCCTTTTCTTTTTTACAAAAAGGACAGAGCATGTCGTGTTCCGCAGGGTACATGCGGCTCATCAATACGGGATGCGCAAGCGATCCCGCCTGCGCTCGGCGCAGGATCGTCTGTTGTTGCCTGGTGAGCTTGGGGCGCGGTTCTGGCAGTCTGCATCTTTCCTCTCGGTACATACTTGTAATTTCCCGAAAGCTGGTAACCGGATGCGGTAGCTCTCCCGGCTCGTTCTCGCCCCGGATTGACATTTCTCGGGCATGGTAGTCTGCGATGACGTTGCCTGCTACCTGCGAGTGAGCCGGGACCCACACGAGCTCTATAGCTCTTCCCGGAGGCTTGCACTTGGATAGAATGGCTCGGGCCGCGGAGGATATTACCCCTCTGCGGAAGCTTCTGTAGGCTGTCTTTGAGTCAGTGACCACGGTGTCCACGCTCGGCTGTGCGAGTGCGAGGGCCATGGCCGCTTCTTCTGCAACTGCGGCGTCTGTTGTCTTTATGAACGCGCTGACGATCAGCCTGTCTTTTGACGTAACCACCACTGCTGCACTGTCACTGTGTTTTCGGAGCGAGGCGTCCGCGTAGAGGACCCTGGGGTTCTCTTCCAGCTTCCGGGCTATGGCTTTGGCCCGCGCGGTGCGCCTCTCGTCGTCCTTGCCCGGCGTCATGTTCCGGGGAAGGGGTTTGGTCTGAATGGCCGTCTTCCGGTCTTCCGGAAAGGCTTCCTTGAGGGGTACTGGCTCAATCTGCCATCCTATCTTGCGTAAGACGGCTCGTCCGTGTTTCGTATGACAGAGCCGGATTCTCTGATTAGAGAGGTGGGCTTCAATGAGCTCCTCCACCGTGTTGTGGGCGCCCATGTCCAGCAGTCTTTGTGTGGACGAGTATATGGGAATGCCCAGTGCTTGCTTCGTTGCCTTACGAAGCATCGTGTTTAGGGTGTCCCTATTCGCCTTCGTCAGCTGGAGATAGGGGGCGGAGTAGGTAACCCGTGACACGACGAATGCGCGTATCAGGCGCATGACATCGTCCTCTTTGAGGCCTCGGTTTCTATTAGATACCCTTCTGATCATACTGAGTATCTGTTCGGCTGTAGTTTTGATCTTTGTGACGGCGGCGTGTGCCTTCCCGTCGGCCTGAAGTAGTAGGCCGAGGATCCTAATCTGCTGTGTTGGCTTGATAGCCGTTCCGTCGATGGTGACGATCACGTTCGGCGGCAGCTCTTTCTTGGATTTTCCCGGTTGGATAATAAGCAACTCTGATTTCTGGGGAGCGCAGCTCAGTCCGCATGACTTTGCGTACTCGTGCACGGTTGTTGCCGCCTTCTGCAAGGCTTCCTCCATCCAGGCATCAGAACCGGCTCGAGCTGTCCACACCGTAATATCGTCGGCGTAGAACGCATGGTCCACGCCTTCGATTTGCTTGAGTAGACCGGGCAGGGGCAGGAGGGCCAGATTGAAGAGCAGGGGCGAGAAGACCGATCCCTGTGGGGTGCCCCTATCACCCAGCTCGACAGGGTCTGACTTCTCCTCCCCTATTCTGATGGTCGCTGTTCGGTTTGACAGAAATTCTTTGATGTAGTCGAATGTCTTTCGGCCACACCTGGTCATATTCAGATTCCGCAACACGCTCGCGTGGGACACGTTATCAAACGCTCCCTTCAGGTCGAGGGCGAGTAGCCCGCGCGGCGTGTGCCTCGTTGCCGGCTTGACGACCAGTTCGTGAAGTTGGATCATCACGTCTTGGGTGCTGAGATGTTGCCTGAAGCCGTACATCGTCTCCGGCATCTGATCTGTTTCTTCGAGGTGCTTCTGCAGCCGGCGAAGGACCATACGCTCCATCACCTTCCCCGCGCAGGGCGTGAGGGAGATGGGCCGCATGTTGTCTATCGTGAGGGCCTTGCCGGGCTTTGGAATGAAGCAGACCTCGGCGTCCTTCCATTCCTTCGGCAACCGCGAGCTCTCCCAGGCTTCGTTGATGTGCCCTAGGAGGCCGCTTTACTGCTCATGTTACTGAGTAGTTTGTATGTTATGGCATCCCTGCCGGGTGCACTTTGCTTGTTACTTTGATCTATCGCTGTCCACAATTCCGTCATGGAAAACGGCCGGTCCAGGTCTTCGTTGTCGGGTCCTTCGTACCTCTCTGGCTCCGGGTACTGTCCCTTCTCTGTCTTTAGGTACTTCGCCTTAGGTCTTCCAGGAGCCTGCGGCCGTCTCCCTTGTACATGTTCAATACTTTGGTAAGGTTGCGATTGGTCGCAGTTTTGCTACTCAGCGGGTCGATCAGATGCCTCAAGAGGCACCACGTCTTCCACGTCGAGAGCTTGCCCTGCAGGCCGTCGCAGGTCTTCAGCCAATTCTCCCTGCATAGTTTGGCCGCGTGCTCGGCGATCTGCTTGTTCAAGGCTGCTATGCCCTTGGCCAGCTTTCTGTTGTGCCGCTGACGTTTCCATCGCCGCGTTAACGAGTGCCGGGCCGCCCACATGTGGGTCAGTCTGGCGTCCACGTACGGTGTCTGCGAAGTCGTTGCGATTTCTTGGGTAAATTTTTGGAGGGTCTTCTTCTGGTCCCTCGACCATTCGGTGTAGGTCTGTTGTGTTTCAGCTCGTCCCGATTCTTCCTCAGACGCCTCTTCTTGTTCCTGGGTGAACTTTCTCATCTTGTCCCAATCCGTGATCCGCGCTGTCCCCAACACAGCCCGATATCGGGAACCTCGGATCGTGATGCCGATCACGCTGTGGTCAGAACCCAGGTCCACTTCTTCGCTTCTCCAGGAGACGTCTAGCGTTCCCGATAACCACGAAAGGTCTGGCGTAGTGTCCCTCGCGGCACTGTTGCCTCTTCTGGTAGTTACGTCAGGCTCGTTCAGGAGGGCAATCTCGTGATCCTCCATTGCTTTGGCCAATGCTTTTCCTCTTTTTGACTGGAACTTATAGCCCCATGTTGTGTGAGGGGCGTTAAAGTCGCCGAGGATCAGGAGCGGCCTGGTCCCCGCCAACCCTTTCGCCTGACTCACGATGCGGTCAAATTCGTACTGCCGTTGTGACGGCCGACAGTACGCGCTCATTACAAATAAATTGCCCGCGCTGCCAATTTCTCTTGCATGAATTTCGACCAGCGTGTGCTCGCACCCGCCCTGCGCCGTAACATGTTGAGTTGTCGCCACGTTGCTGCGAACGAGCACCGCCGTTCCGTTCTCCGTGGGGTCCGTGTAAGTGACGTACCCCGGAAGTCTTGGTTTCCCGTTCGTCTCCTGTAGAGCAATTACATCAGGCTTGTTGTCTTGCCCGTCAATGTATAACATTAGTTCCGCTTCTTTGTTGCGAATCCCACGGCAGTTCCATTGGTAAATCACGGTGGTTTCCCCCCCGGTCTTCTTGTGCTTCTTACTTGGCTTCTGCATCATCCTTTCCGGCTGTCTCGAGTCGATTGCGCCTTTTCGCGATCGCGTTTTTTTATTTTTTCGGCCCGCTCCTTTTTCAGGGACGCGAAGTGGTTCCTCACCGATGTTGAGGCTACTTTTAGCGCTTGACGTTTGTGCTTCGCCGATGGCGTCTGAGGCTGACTCTCGACAGCTTTAAGTCGGTCGTCTATTTTGCTGAGCCTTTCGTTAATTTGGGAAATTGCGGCCAAAATGGCCATAAGCTCTCCTTCTCGCGGGATCTGTGTCGTTACCGTGGTCGCGGTCTCTGCGTTCGCAGTTTCCTCTCCGCTCGCGGGGCTCTCTTCGGCGTCCATCGCCTCTAGGTTATTTGCTGCACGTTGCATGGCCTCAGCCTCTCCAGCTGTCCGCCCTTGGCGGGGCGAGGGGGGGGGGGGGGGGGCCCTCCGCGGCACCTTGCGCAAGCCTGCGGCGTTGCTTGTCGCCGTGTTGTCTTGGGGTCCTGAATTTGCCAAGCTGCCGTTACTCGCTAGCGTTTCGATCTTATTCATAAGCGCCTGTATTTGGGCGTTCTGTTCCTGGATCTGAGCGTTTTTGCGCTCTATGATCTTCTTAAGCTCTATCACTTCGCTACTGTCCTTTTGCGGATTCGCTAGTGAGTTAAGGGGTTGGGAGGGGGTGAGGGGTGGCAGTGAGACGCAACCCACGGGCACAGTTGTTTTCGCACACACACACACACACACACACACACACACACACACACACACACAGACAGAGTGCAATAGTATATTACGAATAGTCTTTCGAAAAGGGGAGGCACTTTGAATGTAGTGATGACGTTATGACACTGGTCGGCGTTTGCGAACCGTCACTGTGGTGTTCTGCAAGATTGTTCTGAACTCAGTCATGAAACTAACAATTATACGTATGTAGGACAACAAGATAATGTCCAACTAAAGAAATGTGACTGAGTTGTGGTAGCTTGCTCATAAATCACTGCGTCTTTGAGTAGTCATTAGCTCAAGAGGCCCACGGGGCTTTTATTAACTCAGTGGCTCTAAGTCACAGATACCTCCATGACTGCTCAGAGCCCTTTTGCAATTGAATGAAGCTGAGTTTCTAAACGATAATGGCGAGCGGCACGGTTTGCGGACCGTGTCGGGAGGATAAGCTAAAATGCATTCTTTTTTAAAGCACACGTAACCAAAGCAAAAGTGCGTCCTACCCTTAGTTAAAGTTGGGAGGAAAGTAAGATAAAAAAAAGTAAGATAAAGGGCCAGCTAAAAACTCCAACCGACCAGCCGATAGGCAGAGTTTAGGGACGTTCTCTTCATGTATATTCTGTTTTTCTTGAGTGGGGAAGGGTTGCGGAAGGTGGTGGATTAACCAGCTAAAGCAATCGCTAGCGTAAAAGGTTGAGCAGTATGACAGAAAAGTTTACCTTTTCCTTGCACCAATCTATTATCACTTCAACAATATCCCAATTTCTCCCCTAACCTCAAGCATTGTGATCACTGTACATAGTTTCTCAGGGATGACGTAGCTTTCTTCCTTCACTTTATTACTATAAAACGTTTACTAACTCAATTGAAAAACCTACAGGTATGTATTATTCTCAGTTTGGTAGATGTTGACTGAGTATTTTATGCAATAATTTTCGACGACCTTTTCCGGTTTCGTAGGGGCAACACCCAGTGCCTGCGTTTCGACCAATGAGATGACTCGAGATCACGTGAGATAGCGACACTTCGATAAAGACGCAAACTAGAAATACGGACCCTGGCTTCTAATGTCACAAGTGAGCGTAACTATGAAGAGGGACTTTGTTCTCCCATCCAGCTACGAAACGTGACCACCATTTGTACTCGTTTGTCTTCCCCCACACCTGCTACTTTCTCAAGCATTGCGGAGATTGCACTGAAATTCATCTACTGGCTTCAACGCCAAGGGAGCTGATGAATGACTGATGATGTCGACTGTAGGCTTCAATGCGATATCAGAAGAATTCAAAGAAGCTTCGGCGGTGGCGTAGCGGTAGAACATCCGCCTCGCATGCAAGAGGACCGGGGCCTAAATCCCGGTGCCGCGCAATTCTCCACCGGATTAAAAAAAGAATCAGCGTGTCGATGGAATTGCATAAACATATTTGGGGTGCGACCTGATGCCGGTGAACACCTTCGGCAACGCACTCCCTCACCAGAACAGGAGTTGGCCACCCTGGTGCAGTAATTGGCCGCAACCACTCATGATAAGCTCCACAAAACCCCGGCCCTCAGTCACCAGCGGCTGCGGAACAACTGACCACGGCGGCGGTCAGACCTGTGACGCAGCAGGGGGTGCTAAGAAAACCTGGCTCCGCTGGACAGGCCGCCATTGGAAACTGACCCTGGCAACGTTTAATGCTAGAACCCTAGCTAGTGAAGCTAGTTTAGCAGGGCTGTTAGAGGAACTAGAGGGCATGAAATGGGATGTGAAATGGCTTAGTGAGATAGGAGGCCGAATGAGGCATATACTGTACCGAAGGATGGGCATGTACTGTGTTATCGAGGTTTACCGGAGAGGCGAGAACTAGGAGTCGGTTTCCTTGTCAATAAGTATATAGCGGGTAATATCGATGAATTTTATAGTATTAATGAGAGGGTGGCAGGCATCGTAATTGGGCTTAATAAGCGATATAAACTGAAGGTTGTACAGGCCTATGCACCTACATGTAGTTATGATGACCAGGCAGTTGAAAGCTTTTACGAAGATGTAGAATCGGCAATGCGAAAAGTAAAGACGCAGTATACTGTACTAATGGCCGACTTCAATGCCAAGGTAGGGAAAAAGCAGGCAGGAGACAAGGCAGTAGGTGACTATGACATTGGTTCTAGGAATAGCAGGGGAGAGTTACTAATTGAGTTTGCAGAGCGCAATAACTTACTCATCATGAATACCTTCTTCAGCAAACGGAAGAACCGGAAATGGACATGGAAACGTCCGAACGGGCAGACTAAAAATGAAATCGACTTCACAATGTGTTCAACCCCCGCCATTATGCAAGATGTAGAGATAATCTGGAAGTGCGATGCAGTGACCACAGGATGGTGAGGTCCCGAATTAGCCTAAATCTGAAGAAGGAACGCAACAGATTAGTAAGGAAGAAACCCATCAACGAATTAGCGATGAGGGGGAGGGCAGAAGAGTTCAGGATCTCGCTACAGAATAGGTATTCAGCTCTAACCGAGGATGGCGACATTACCCTAGAAGCAATTACAATTATTTCAGAGATATCATCACTGAGTGCGCGGTAGAAGTAGGCGGTAGGACAGTTCGAGAGGATACCGGTAAGCTGTCCAAGGAGGCGAAATATTTGATTAAGAAACGCCAGAGAATGAAAGTTTCCAATCCGATAGACCGGATCGAATTGGCCGAGATATCAAAGCTAATCAATAAGCGCAAGGTGGCCGATATAAGGAAGTATAACATTGCGCATGCTGTAAAGAAAGGGGGAAGCCTTAAAGCGGTAAAGAAGAAATTGGGCGTAGGCAAAAACCAGATGTATGCGATAAGGGACAAGGCGGGCAATGTCATCACGAATATGGATAAGATAGTCAAAGTAGCCGAGGAGTTTAGACAAATCTCTACAGTAGCCAAAATAGTCAGGACCGTAATGAGATTGGAGGTAGGGAAAAACATTCAGACGTTCCACCAGTAACGAAGGACGAGGTCAAGAAAGCATTAGAAACTATGAAAAGGGAGAAATCAGCTGGGGAGGATCAGATAACTACGGATTTGCTGGAGGACGGGGGGGATATCGGGTTAGAAAAACTGGCCACCCATTATACGGAGTGCCTGGTGTCATCGACGGTACCGGAACCATGGAAGAATGCAAACAATATCCTCATTCATAAGAAAGGGGACTCTAAGGACCTCAAAAATTACAGACCAATCAGCTTACTGTCTGTTACGTATAAGGTATTTACTAAGGTAATCGTTAATAGAATCAGGACAACCTTAGACTTTAATCAAGGAAAGGATCAAGCAGAGTTTTGGAAACGGTACTCTACTATCGATCATATCCATACCATCAATCAGGTGATAGTAAAATGCTCGAAATATAACCAGCCCTTATACATAGCATTCATTGATTACGAAAAAGCATTTGACTGAGTTGAAACCTCGGCGGCGATGCAGGCATTGCGAAATCAGGGGGTAGACGAGCCGTACGTGAAAGTGTTGGAAGATATATACAGTGGCTGCACAGCAACCATAGTTCTGCATAAAGAAAGTAACAAAATTCCCATTAAGAAAGGTGTTAGGCAAGCAGACACAATCTCCCCAGTACTATTCACAGCTTGCTTAGAGGACGTATTCAGAGACTTGGAATGGGAGCAGTTAGGGATAAGGGCAAATGGAGAATACCTCAGTAATCTGCGATTTGCTGATGACATTGCCTTGTTAAGCAACTCGGGAGATGAACTATAAATAATGATTGATGACCTAGACAGGAAAAGTAGAAAGGCAGGCTAGAAAATCAATATGCTGAAGACTAAGGTAATGTTCAACCGCCTCGGGAAGGAAAAGCAGTTTACATTAGGTAGCAAAGTACTGGAAGTAGTAGGCGAATATGTCTACTTAGTACACGTAGTAACTGCAGATCCGGACCACGAAAAGGAAATAACAAGAAGAATGAGATTGGGATGGAGCGCATTTGGCAAGCACTCGCAGTATCGGTAAAGAGGAAAGTATATAATAATGCATCTTACCTGCACTCACCTATGGCGCTGAAACGTGGAGGCTAACCAAGAGAGTTCTACTTAAGTTGAGGACAACCCAGAGGGCTATGGAATGAAAAATGGTAGGGGTAACATTAAGAGATAGTAAGCGTGCAGAGTGGGTCAGACAAATAACTAAAGTTACCGACATTCTAGTGGAAATTAAGAAGAAGAAATGGACATGGGCAGGACATGTAGTGCGAAGAGAGGATAACCAATGGTCGCTTAGGGTAACAAACTGGATTCCAAGGAAAGGAAAGCGTAGTAGGGGGCGGCAGAAAGTTAGGTGGGCAGATGAGATTAAGAAGTTCGCAGGGGTCCAGTGGATGCAACTAGCACAGAACCGGGTTAAATGGAGAAATATGGGAGAGGCCTTCGCCCTGCAGTGTGTATAGTCAGGCTGATGATGATGATGATGATGCATTCAAAGAAATCAAGCGGTTGGAGGAGTAACTTGGTCCTTGCTAGATGGCACGAACTGTGAAACTGGGGCAATTTGCGAAAGTGTAAAAGGTTACATTCGTGTTTTATTGCTGCAATAAAAGAAGTGAATCCGGGAACCTCTGCCCTGGAAGCGTAAGAATGCATCAAAGTGACAAAAAGGAGATATGTAGGTTATTAAAATTGCAACCAATGAAAAACCGTTATAAAAAACCCGTAGTGGTTGAATGGTTAGCCCATCAATCAGTGGGAACTGATAAAGACACCCACCCGCTGCTTTTTCTTTAGCCATACTCTGTAACGGGAACGATCTGCGGTCAACGCTGGCGACCCTGTTCAAAGTAGACTTTCCAGGAAGCCGCTCCCCTGATGATTGATGACAGTGATGACGTCAAATCTTTGAAAACCGAAGTAAAAAAAAAAAGGCGAAGAGGCGATGATTTTAGGGGGGGGGGGGGGGGAGAAGGGGTATGGAACTATAGGATGAATCAATGGCTGAACCGGAGCATTGAAGTTTACCCACGAGAACTTTCGCTGCAAATTACCTAGCTTGTTCCTGGAAACACCTGATACCGTAGAAGTCTATATTAATTTAGTCAGTTATTCATCTGCCAACTTGAAAATAAAATTTTCTGGGCTTTGTTATGTCAGGCTGCGTCTTTTATTCTCTTGGATGGATTTCGAACGTCTGTTAAGATTGTAGTGTTTATATACCCATGGGCAGGAACTAATAAAATATTGAACTTCCTACGACTTAGCAACATCGTAACATCATATTATCACTTTCAATTTCACATCTTTTCTGTTCGTGAAGGCATAAGAATTCTCACATGTGTATGTGTTCAAAAAGCCCCGCCGCAGTGCTGCTGTGGTTAACGTGCTCGAATGTTGTTTCCAAAGATGCGGGGTGAAATACCGGCCGCTGCGGCCACTTTGTGATGACGGTGAAAAGTTAATGCCTGTGCGCTGTGCGATGCGACTGCACGTTAAAAAGCTCCAGGTGGCGGTAATTTCCTTAGCTGTCTACTTCTGCGTCTCACGTAACCTGAATCGCTTGGAATGGTGAACACCGAAACCCGAAACCGAACCATTTGTAGGAAATATTACATATGATAGAACAATAAAGTCTAAGGTGTATTTTTATTGTGTAAGAACTTACAATGTGTCAAACTTCACCTGTTCGCTCTCGATGTTCTCAAAATTCGTAGCCTTTCTGGTAATATGGAGCAAAACGAAGAATGATTGCTGTATAAGCAGTAAAGAAAATAGGACAAGCCAAAATTACTACCGCCTAACATTATGTTACTAGTTATGCTGTAACTGCAGCCCCTGCCTTCACGTTCTTTCTTTCTTTCATCTTTCATCTTTATTTTCACTGTGAGGTACATGTGCATGGATTATCAGTATTACAGAAGGAGGTCCCGAAGTATAAACTGTCCGGGGGACCTCCTAAAAAAACCATGCAAGTTGTGAAGCGGATAGACTCTTGTTCAAATAAAACAATCCTAAAGGTAGTGTGTAAGCTTTGAATGTGTTTTCCGGTTTTCCGTTTTTTCTTAGAACTCTTTAGTTTGGGACGTACTCACTTGAATACTCCAATTTAGAAAAGTGGTTGTTGAAGATATTGACAAAAACAAAGAAATAATAAATATCTGCGTGGAAACAATTTTACAGCATTTAAGCTCCGTCTGGCGTGGCATGAACGTGTTTTTGGCTCCCCTCTGAGACACCCAATTGCGCATCCCTGTTCTTACATGTGCTATTTCTACTTGATTATCGGCTGGTTCTTGAGTTTCCGGCTGCTCTATTTTGATCGTTTTAAGTGTGAAGTGTCTATAGCGTGAAATTCTATAAGAAGTGCTATCTGGGATCGAAACAGTACCTCCAAAGAGTAGCATTTCTCAAATAAATGCTTCAAGAATTGTGGAATCAATACGCTTGTGTTCTCACTATGATATGCGTTTCGGAAATTCAACAGATGCAATGGGAGAAAAAATAGATCAGCGGAAGTATTTGATTAGTTTCTTACAGCGTTTATTCCTTTCTTCGACCTCGCATAAAACCGCCCTACTTACCAAGTGACATAAACTGAAATCCACAAAAACAAACGAATAGCGATTGTTGTGACTCCTCCGGTAAAACATTACATTCGCGTCCAACACAGTTATCTTCTAGGCGCCTTAAAGGGTAAACGCCCAAATATTTAGGATAAAAATGAAATGGTAGCATGTCAAGAAAACAAGACAGGACATGTTAGTGCATCTTTAAGGAGCTGCAAATCATGTTTAGCTTGCTATTGGCAATAAATGATTATTGAAAAAAAAAAGTACTTTTCATCTATATTTTGTACCCTAACGCATGTACTGTTCAAATGAGGGAGATTTTTATGCTTTTTCTAGCTGCAATTCTTGCATACATTTCTTGCGCAGCAGTCTACTTTATGAACAGCTTCATGGTGTATCCACGGCCACAGTGTAGACAATTTGCTGGAATCCAATCCTTAACACTATTCATGCACATTTTATTATACTACGACGCCGCGAAATATAGGCATGCAAGTACCAGCCATTCAGTCTTTCGTTTTTATACTTCACCTTTTACCAAATGTAAACATCAGTCATCAGTTTCAAACATACAGTCGTAACCATGTTTCAATTCCTGCCTCTCCCATTTCGAAAAGTCTCACTAAACTCTCACAGGGAGGAAATATACTGCTGCGAAAAATACGAATGTGTAGAAAAAAAGCTTCTTTATACTTCACACCATATAATGGTTTGGGCTGCTCTAAGAATAAAATAAAAATTGTCTCTTGGAATCTAGCATAAATAAAATCTGGTTTATTGATGCAGAAAGGTAAGTATGACCATTTTGTAAACTGTACAATATGGAATCCAAGTACATGAGCACTGGTTCCCAAGTCGACAAAAATGAATTTTCAGCTTAAAGGGCAGCACATTTTTTTTTTTACTTACAGGTGTATTTCGTTCGCAAATTCAATAAAATTCTCCCTTGTTTCACTTGCATTTAGGAGTAACAACCAGGCACCAGAACTTCACACGAAACGCCATAGAGTCGATTCACTCTGCAAAGTTTCGCTAGTCCCAGCCACAAATCAGTTTTGCATAACAGGTCTGTGAGGCAACTATACATTATAAACAATGAATGCTAGTTCTGAGGTGGTCAGCACTGGTAACGTGTTCCTGTTAGTCCCATGTCCTTTGCTTGTCAAGCACAGGAGTACCTGCGGGGACAACGACCTCATTGCGAGCTGGAGTCTATTGAAAATCTACTATCGGCTGTCTGGCTCGAGGTTCCGAAAAGCTCCTGCCACCACACGCTCTCACGACAACCGACAACACTGCCACGGGTGGAGAAGGTATTACGAAATGTTAAGAGAATTGGCACCCGCACGTAATAACTGTTACCTATCATCTATGCTTTGCGGCTATGGCTTTGCTGGCGAAGAATTTTGTCCTGAGTGTGAAGTGATTGAGACAGGTTTTAGTGTTGCAATGCAGTTAATCTCCTGGCTGCAGACAAGGGGGGAGGGGGGAGCCTCTTTGTGTTTCAGAAACAATTAAAACGAGACGGCGTGCGCCACCTGGCCACGAAACAATGGTAGTTAAGAAATAAAGCTGTTTCATTGAGGTAAAATATTGAGTTGATAAAATATTTTTATATACACTGATCTTATACAATATATTTCGGCGTACACAGGTGAATATGAGCTTTATATGCTGAATAAAAATGCCCGAGCAAACGTAGCAGTTGTAGCTGGAAGCGTAAGCTGATTTATATAACTTTTTGACTGATAGTAGTTGATGTTGGAAAAGGTTGAGGGTCGCCGGAGAAGGGGTAGACAGCGAACGCGTTGGTTAGATGGCATCCTCGAGGCGCTGCAGATAAAGTTATGTGATGCTAGGAAGACAGTGAGAGGCCGGAAAGCGTGGCATGATATGGACCATAGGGTCACGAAGAGTAGGACAAGACTGAACGACTGCACTGGACTGAACTTAATTAAGATGTGCCACAAAGTGAGTCTTTGGAGAAAGCAACACCTCATTCGTTGACTAAAGAAATAAGCTACCTCAATGAGATTCCATTTAGAAAGAGGAGTAAATTTTGGTATCCGTACTTTGAAGAGCTAAGCACATTTGTTGTATTAACGTGCTTCATTGAACATGCTTCTACTGTCCCACTTCGCCCGCCCTGAATCCATTACATCGCGAAAGAACGGAAATAATTCTTCATAAAAGAAAATTGCAGAAGGGGCTTTGCTGTTGTTTTCTGCCTAGAAGTTTGCGCATGAAATAAATGCATCATCTTGCCATAAATGTACAGCATGGTTAGCCTTGAGAAATGTTTTTTACCATCTCTAACATTTTATGTGGGTTGGACAAGCTTTTAAATGTACTCCAGTGAAATACGTTGAGGTAGTATTGTTCGTTTCTTTGACTATCAAATTTTGCATTTACTAGCTAATTTGGAGAAGAAAGCATGAAAACAAGCTTGAAATTTCTGAAGTGATGTAATATGGTGCAAGGGGTCCGGGATCTTATATTGACGAAGAAATTTGCAATTATTTGACTATCATTACAGTGATTGATGACAAATTTGTAGCCACTACGCCTTCAAGCTTCCCTTACCTCCCATACCCGACATAACTTCTCCGCATTTTACAGACTTTCTCGATAGCTCCGCAGTACAATGCATACATGAGGCGACACCTTTTTTGCACCACAAACGAACTACACTACTCTCTTACACACAGCGGCAACTCACGGAGACTGGATAAAAAGGGCTTCGTTCGTTACTTACACCTCTTTCTATTCTAATTTAGGAGCTAGGTTTGCTGCGCTGCCCTACATATGCCGATCACATTAGGCTTCTGGACAGCTCCCATTATGTAAATCGACTTTGGGAACGGCGTTGTGCTGGACTCAAAATAAATTTATCTAATGAGGCTTTTACTGTCCAAAGATATCCCACAATAGACGGATTCCTTGCGCATCGGCCTAAATGCAGCAAAGCACGCTAATTACTGAGCTACCATTGAAATCTAAATGGGGGTAGTAGGCACGAACCACTAGATAAACAAATGGATATGGGCGAATTGGACTACTATCGTTTGTTACAGTCGCCGGAACTATTGATCATGATTTTCATCTTATAAGTACGTTCTCATTAAAGCGCCATAAAAGCGACAAACCAAAATAACTCAGAACTAAGGCAGCGCTTGGCGGTGGAGTCACACTTTTTAAAAATTGTACAATGAAGCAGATCAATTTATTGTGCAAGGATTGCACCTAATACTATTTTAGTTTGCACACAGTGTGACGTCAGCGTACCATGATCCTACGCCTGAGCATCCTAGGCATTTTTAGACAGGCGCACATCTTATGGTATACGCTTACTGGTTATAATATCTTTTCATCAAATTGTCTTGCTTGGGAACTTAGTGGAATCAAGTCGCATAGGAAAAAAGGTCTTTGCGTCATGCTGTTTTTCTCCCTTCTATCGAAGTGAAATTTTTATGCTTTTTTCTTCTTCCCCTGTTTTATAAAGACAGGCACGTAGACGCATCTCTTAACAAATTCATGTTTCTGGATATGTGCGAAAGAAAGGATGAAGGGAAATACACGCATAAGCGCACACAAAATACTCCCCTCCCACCGTGATTGCGCCATAAGATATGATATGCAAGAAATTATATTGGATCACGAAGACGACCGAGTGATTGCGATGACGTGAACATAATGATAAATAATTGTAAAAGCTTGAAAGACGTCACTGAAAGCAGCCACAGAGCTACCTACTCGAAATTGGCATTGTACATCTCAGCAGAACATTAAATCTGCCTTTCCGACACCACTTAGGCTTCTTACGTATGAGTGGGATGTTTAGAGTAGACTTTATTGTAGATTCCACGCTAGCCTCCATCACTTTATAGGAATCCCTGATTCTTTTGGGAGGCACCATATAGCTGAGAACGTGACGAATTGTGCTCTGTGCGCAGTCAAAGTAGTGTTAGAAAATATTTAGAGAACACGTCATGCGCAATCGGTCACGTATAGGCAGTAAGTGTGAAAAGGTCCTTCCAACAGGGTGCCGAGCCTTCTACATTGAATTTTAAAATGGGAAACGCGTTAGTACCCTATTCTCTGCAATTTCAGGGAAACAACGCGCAGTAGTGCAGATGAAGTCAACCCAAAGTGAGATTGAGCAGTGAGACATGTCTGCGGGGTTTCAGAACCTCCTGTTTTAACTGAGAAACAGTAAAAAAAATGGCTTCAGTCCCGCGCATGAATGGCTTCGTTTTCTGACGCCAATATATATAAGCGCATGTCATATAAAACTAACAGCTCAAAAGGCTACGCCTAATGTTGAGCGGTATAGCTCGGCATTAGGCGGAGCCTTTTGAGCTGTTAGTTGTATATGACATGCTCTTATATTTGTTTATATTCGTGCTTATATTGTTTATTCATCCGTTCATTCTTTGCTGAAATTATCCGCGAAAGCAGCTTAAGGGTGCACAAGACCATTATGGAGCATAACGTAACAAGAAAAGAAGAAAAGTAGAGTAATAAAAAATGCTTAACGCGTTTTCTATTAAAAAATATTTGATATAGGGTTTCGACTTAGTTCAAAGGAGAAGGCATTTGAATTCATGTTTCTTGCACTGTCGGTTAAGGCTTCCTTTTATGTGTAGAAGATGATGAAAAAGACAAGCAGTGCACAGGGTGTGAAAATTTTCTTTTCTCCTGGCCTCTCTGTTGCTATCCTCATTTAGTGATTTTATTTCTTCCTTCATCCTTTCTTCCTTTGTGTTTCTTTTTCATTTCCTCCTTCTTTGTTTGGTTTTTCTTCATTTTGCTTTTCCCTGCGTCCCTGCGTGATTTTATTGTTCTATTTTTTGCCTTACACTTCTTTTCTTAATCCCTTGCTTCCTTTCTTGTTACCCCTGTTTTTGCTGCACAAACAGAAATAAAGCGTGCGTTATGATTATGTATTTTTGCACAATTCGTTTAACAATATACCAAAATTATAGCATTTTTCTAGAAATATCAAAACGAGGACCAGTGCCCTTTTCTTTACGCTATTTATGTCGCGGGTCTCATTGATTACTTTCGCATTCCGGGAAGACTAATCTTTATCTTGAACGTTCCATTTATGCAAAATGACAGGACTTACAAAATAAAGCGTTCAACTTTTTAAAAAGAATCGAGTACACGCCACTGCGAAGCAGCGTCTGTTCAATTCGAGCTGTGCCAGATGCAGAGGACGAAATTAGCTCCCCAGAGCTTAGCTGATTAGCAAAAGGCCTTCGACTCTCTTCATTAAGAACCGAAGCGCTCGGTCGCTAATCAGCTGTAGTAATTAGTTCTTACTGTTTTTATAATGCGCAGGAACAGTATTCAAAGCGTTTTCTGGGCAGCTTGATGCCACCATCCTTAAATTAGAATGAAGCCCTCTCGTCCGGAAAACATCGTAAATGAAAGAAAGTTTGCATGTGTTTGTTGTAGCGTCGGTGCATGATGAACGGGGAGCTACAAACGCTATGCTGCGCACTTCATGGGCAGCTGTTTATTGGACTGAAACCTTCATGGTCGCCTTCTTCATTTTTGGGGGCTTTTTTTTAAGATTATTTCTTTCTGAGAACGACAAGCGCATGCAGGTTTATTCACTGAATGACTCTCCACCTTCTTGAGCGCAATGCGTGACTACGAGACCTAATAAAAATATTGTTACATAAGAACGCCTGACTTATTGTGTAGTGGCGAATAAGGCAAAAATGCAGTTAATAGAGTACCATTCAATGATTCAGATGTGAATAGCCTAAAGCGATAAGGAATTTAACAGGGCAAAAGCTTGGGACTGCAGCAGAAAGAGCATTTACCTTAAGTTCCAGCTCTCGGGCTTCGTTTTCTCTGGACAAAAATATAACTTAAAGGTACTCCACAATTTCCTCAACCTACTCCTAAGAAATGGAAGTTTCTTTTTCCATGTGCGGTAATTATTCCTTCTCTTTGCATATCTAATGCTTGGTATCCGCAAGCGAGTCAATATTTATGTGCGTAATTTCGTAAACTGAACGCGGGACTCTTCTAAATAAGGACGTTTCATGAGGATCTGTTGCCTATGTAGTAGCGTCGTGTTAGTTTTCTCGAAGGGGCGTGTACACGACATTTTTATTAACCCGAATATGTACCGCAGACAAAGCAGGATTCCACTGTAGGCCTTTCTGTGCCAGCATCAAAACTACGAGTGATATGGAGCTTTGAGGGGCATTGTTACCGCTCTCAGAATCGAATATTTTGAAATGTAGCCAACTTTGAAAAGAGTAACTGTTCCTCTTAAAAGGATCGTAAAGGGGGGTAAACAGGGCCTTCAAAGCTATTGAGATAAAAACCATATCAAAATACCGACAATGCCACTGTTTACTGAGCGACTGTCACCACCATCAAAATTGAACAATTGTCGATGGAAGAGCGATCATCACTATCTTATGATGATGATCGCGCTGCCCAAAAGGATGTAAGTACACTTGTCGAAGCGTTGACTTTAAAACTGCTCGGCTCGGCTTGGCTCGGCTCGGTTTAAAGGCTCGGCTTTCGAACTCAGTTTCTCCTTCAGCCCTTGTTCAGTTGACACATATGTACTAAAAAGTAACAAGACACACATGTACTAAAATTTGTTCTCTGATTTCATTTGAGTAAATATTTCATGCCATCACCTGCTTCATGTATCCTGCCTTACACTCTTATTCTGGTTTCGCATACGTTTTGGTTATAATTGAAACTTTAAAAATGTTCCACTTATTCAGCGGAACTGTTTTAAAACTTCCACTTATAACTGAAACATATGTGGAACCATATTAAGAGTGTAAGTAAAGATTTTAGTTCCAGGAGATTATCTTGTAATATAAGTACATATTTTAGCGTCTCGAGATATATCTTGTAATATTACTGGCACCAAAAATATCTCCAATTAAGACATTATATTTACGCTTTTCACGACGAAGTTGTATAACGGAGTCAGCTTAAATCTTCAGTCATGTGAATTCCTCTCGAGGCCGATTGTAACAAGTGTCTCACGAAATATGAGCAAATATTTTCACATTGAACACTTGACGCATCGTTATTGCATAGGTGCCACGAACGGAAACGGTAGAATGATATCCATACGCAACATTGACTGACGTCATCAATATTACGTCATTGAATGACGTAATATTGACTCAAAGGGAGATAGAAGGATCCTATTAATTAGAGAATTAGTTAAAAATCAAACTCTTACCCTCCAGAAGCGGCTCGAATTATCAGGTGAATGAGCCTTCATGAAGAAGCTCCACTTTTAGCGCTCTAAAGCAAACACATTGCCCGAGTTCGAAGAATAAGCTTTCGTAAAGTTGTGCTTCTAATAAAAGTTTTAGCAAAGAGCGCTCCAAATCAGGTGACCGTTGCCAAGGAGACGGCACAGAACCTCGAGATTTCCTGAAAGGGCATGCTTGAGTGTCGATTATGCTGTAGGTGAAGTATTATGCACGTGTGAGCCAATTTTCACCTCTATAACCAGTGCTTGAAGTGAGCAGCTAGAGACCTCGCAACTGCGCAAGGCTTCATTCGCCATTGATTTATTTTATGAATCAAAACCAAAGTTTGTGTTTATATTATTTCTGAAAGTTATTTAGGAGAGCATAGTACTGAGTTTAAGAGGCACCCCTACTAAACCAAGCATAATGCGACACAAACATTACTCGCATGGAGTCACTACATAACATTAAGTTCTACTTTGGAACGCACAAGTCCTTCTCTTGGGTTAGGAGCCTTTGCAAACTTTTTCTTCAGGTTTGAGAATAGACACCAGTCGCGGAAACCAAGTAATGTTTAGAAACATGGTATCATTTTTGTTTGTATTGTTGACAATCTGAAACAAAAAGTGCAATAATTGTACGGCTTGAAATTCAATGTTGTAGGGTAGCAGAAAGACAAAAACTCTAGGTGATAATCAATCCCACGACCTTTTGTGTCGAGTTCGGTATTCTCTGAACAGCGCTACTGCAGTGGCGTTCTTATCTTAAAATTTCGTAAGTATATTCCTGACTTGCAGCCTAATTTTGGCACCCTTCAATATCGCCACCCTCGGCAATAGCAGCGCATATACAGTGCCACTAACTACTGCAGTAGTACTTGCATAACTACTTTGGCTACTGTAGAGATCAGTATAGAACTGCTCGGCTACTTTGACTATCTTGTCCATATTTGTGATGACGTTGCCCACCTTGTCCTTTAGCGCATACATCTGATTTTTGCCGATGCTCAATTTCTTCTGCACCGTTTTAAGCCTTCCCCCGTTCTCTATGCATGCTCAATTTTCTCAACGTTATACTTACTATATCGGCTACATTGCGCGTATTGATTAGCTGTGATGTCCCTGCCAAATCTATCTTGTCTGTTGAAGTAGAAGCTTTTATACTTTGGTGTTTCTTAATCAAATCTTTCGTCTCCTTAGACAGCTTACCGGTATCCTCTGGAACTAGTCTACCGCCTACTTCTACAGCACACTCAGCATTGATATCTCTGAAATCATTGTTCATTGCTTCTAGCCCAATTTCGTCACCCTCGGTTAGAGCTGAATATCTATTCTGTAGCGAGATCCTTAACTCTTCTGCCCTCCCCATCAACGTTACTTCGTTGATGGACTTTGTTTTTACTAATCTGTTTCGTACCCTCTTCAGATTTAGATTCTTGTAAGACCATACCGTCCTGTGGGCACTGCATCGCACTTTCCCGATTACCTCTACGTCCTGCATAATGGCGGGGTTAGAACACAGCATGAAGTCAGTTTCGTTTTTTAGTCTTGCCGTAACGACTTTTCCATGTCCGCTTCCGGTTTCTCCGTTCGTGAAGAAGGTATTCATGATTCTTAAGTTATTGCGCTCTGCAAACTAAACTAGTAACTCCCCCTGCTATTCCTAGAATCAATGTCATGTTCACCCACTGCCTGGTCTCCTGCCTGCGTTCTTCCTACCTCGGCACTGAGCTCGCCCATTAGAACAGTATACTGCGTTTTTCCTTTCCGCATGGCCGAATCTACATCTCGTTTTTTTTTTAACTCAGGCAAATTCACAATGGACGTACGCTATCTCGCTAAAAACAGAGATCGCAGACGCTTCAGTCAAGTAACCCTAGCTATCGAACAACTATAAACCACAGTACTCCCTTCCCCAGAAGCTTACCAAGTGCGGACACGATCATCATCATCATCATCATCATCATCATCATTTATTATACCCTTAAAGGCCCCGGGTGGGGTATTACATAAGGGGGGGGGGGGGGAGGTAACACATAAAGATAACAACCGTTCATGGTCTAAACATAGGTACAAAAAGTCAAAATGCTCAAATACAACAATTCAAATGAAGGAGGCACTGCAAATAAAAAGGAAGAGGAAACAATCGGTTATGAAGCGAAATGACATGTCAAGCGTTCTTTAAATCTAGTAGGGTCACGTTCGGTTACAATGTGTTCGGGAAGCTGGTTCCATTCTTGGATTGCGGCTGGTAGAAAAGACTTATTAAAGGCGTTAGTAGATCCATGTAAGCGCTGGATGCTCATGAAGTTGAAAAGACGAGATGATGTGCGCAATGGTGGAACTAACAGAGAATCACGGAGATGGTGGAAGTTGTGGTACAGGTTATGAAACAGGCATAGGCGAGAAATGTTGCGTCTTAGGGCTAAAGGGCTGATACCGAGAGATGTCTTAATACTGCTGATGCTGAAACTAAAGTCATAATTTGAAGATATAAAACGGGCAGCGCGATTCTGGATGGATTCAATTTCGTTAATTAAGTACATTTGATGAGGGGACCAAATTGCAGATGCGTATTCGTGCTTCGGGCGAATGAAAGTTTCGTACGCAAGTTTGCGAATGGATGGAGGTGATAGTGAAAGTGACCTTCTAATAAAGCCTAGAGTTCTCGAAGTGTCAGCAGCTAGTTTGGTGATGTGCTCATTCCATGTTAGTTTACTGCTGATTAGAACGCCGAGATACCTGTAAGTTTCAACCTGTGATATGATAGTTGCCTTTAGTGAATATGTATAGGAAATATTAGAACGTTTACGTGACACCTGCATGAATTTGCATTTGGTTACGTTCAGTTCCATCATCCAGTCTGAGCACCAGGTATCAATTTTACGTGCTTTTTTTTTTCCAACATAAAAGCCGCAGCAGCGAATGCAATTAGTACTGATTGCTAACACTCGTGAAATTTGGTTCAAGTATATCTGAACATAGTGGATTGTTCGGCTATTTGGTTGGACATTATGCTAAAACAGAAACGCGGACAGATAGGAAGACAAACCCACATGGCGCTGAACTGACAACTGAGGTTTTATTCATGAAGCATGTCTTTATACACATAGAGAGTGACAGAAATTGAACAATCAGATCCGTCGGGTGACATAAAATGTCACCTTCGCCTTTCCAAAAAAGCCCTTTCCTTCGCATGCAGTATTAGGGAAGTGCTGCTTACATATGTTTCTTTACCAGCCGCTATGTTTACTGCCTATATAACGTCTCTTGCGGTTTAGTCTCGGTTTCGCCCTATATTATTTCCGTATTTTCGAAACACGGTTCCCACTTGCAGTCCTGGCAATGGTCAACAAGATTTCCGTCCCTTTCCTGCTCTACATTGTTCTTGTAGTCAGGGATCCTATCATTTAAACAGCGTCCCTTTGCACCAACGTACGCCCTTCTACATGCCAACGGAATCCTATACGCCACTGCTTTTTCTCATGCGACAGCAGATGCTTTGTGTCTTTTTACGCCCGCTGACGTTCCTTCCTGGGAAGGTTTTTATTTTGCACACAACTTTTCCAATTCGTCACTTAGAAGTGTTTCTGGCTTTAGACTTTGATTGTTAGATACCTGGGAACGCTTTAGTTTGCTCATAGCAAAAAACTTCCTGTTATGCATATTATTGGCGAAAGTAGGGCAGATGTCTGATTTTTAGCAGGGATATGGTTGTCATTTGCTGTCCCATTTCCTGTTTACTGGGAAGTATGCAACAATTTCGTAATGTGTCGAAATAGTCCGTGCAGAGAAGGGCTTAAAATCACCCCCTGCCGAGCGACTTAATTCCTGCTTCCTGTGACGACGCTCTGAGGTACGGTAACGTGCAGGCTTTGGTTGCATCTCACATTGCCCCCAAGATTTCGTTACCCCCGAGACTTCTCATGTTACCCCCAAGATAGCTCTAAGTCCCAAGTAGTTTGCTCCGTAACAGTGATTATCGTTAATTGTTGTTCTGCAGTTGCGCCAAAACTGGGTATTCTAAATTCTATATGCTACTTTATCTTTGCTTTCATTTTCAGGTTACATTTTAGAAAGTTGGCACGTCTGCATTGAAATTGAAATATGATAATCGTCTTACGAGCATCATTTAGATACTTGTGCGTCCACAAATGTAAACTAAAGATACAATAAGATCTGCAGCTACTTAGAAGGCTAAATTTGCCTTGTAACTGCCAGATTTATTTCATAACCCTGTTTGTGTACATAGAGTAAAAACATGAGGACGGATCATTTACTATATGATGCATCTTTTAAAACAATAGTTGTATTATATATCTATTTGGTAGAACTGAGACATTGTTTGTTCAGAGTGCTTTTTAGTGGCCGTCTGTTTCGCAAGGAACATCGGAGCATGACACAAACGTAAGTTCGGTGCGCTGAGCAGCGGTTCTCTCTTTTTTTTTTTTGTAAAATACCTGGTCAAAAAGCCAGCGACAATCTAAAGAGCGTAATTATTGCATGTCATTTTGTAGACCTCTCTCGTTGTAAAACCTCCATCGAGCAGAGAAGATTTGAGCTCAATAACTTCAAGCGGAAAGGTAGTAAAGAGCGCCGCAGCAATCGCCACAGATGATCGCCCCACCTGAAGAATGCAATGCACTCTCCTCGCGCAGGGCAATGCACGTGATTGTCTGCATCATCTTCTTTATGTACGCGAAGAGCTTTAGTCAGATATACTAGGTGCACCTACTTTAAAACCCTGAAATGATATTCTGTTATGTTTAAGAAAAATATCAACTCTTGAGTAAGCCATGAAGCGCGAAACTCCCCCCCCCCCCCCCACCCCCACAAACAAACAAACAAACAAATAAACAAACAAACAAACAAACACACACACACACGCACACAGACACGCGCACACACACACACATACAGACACACACACACACACACACACAGACGCACACAGACGCACACAGAAACACACAGACGCACAAAGAAACACACAGACGCACACTAACATCACACACATGACAAGTTTAGACGGTAAAGTTGTTTTTGGGAGGTACCAGCTCCTGCCATGAAATTGCGCTTGTAATACGCATATCAGGCTCGAACTTTCACTGACATCGCAAAAGCCGACAGACTCGTTCGTAAAACATTGCCAGCAGTAGTTCTCGAGAGTGGTGTTTTCATTGGCAGATTTATAGGGTAACCATTAACCATTTTTCCCGGCCTTTCTCCACGGGAGGCTCGCATACTTTGTGTCTTCGTTTCGAGGCAGTCCGCCTTTTTTCCCTGTCTTAGCATGCCTGGACGGGTTCAATGGCGATTGATTTTCACTCAACTGTCCAATTTAATTATTACCACTGCCGAGGTGTTTTTAAGCTCTTTTTTTGCGTCACTGGCTAATAGCGTTCATAAAAAGGTGCTGCCTAAAATCTCCTCCAGGTGAAAATACTTTAATAAGATCGAAGTAGTTAATACAAAAGTATACCTATGGAAGCAGTTAGTGAGGTTACCGCAGTGAAATAGGCTGAATGACATCCAAGGAGCTGCACAGTCATTATAGAACTTCGTAAAGAAAGCAAACATATTAAAATAAGGAAATCTGCCAGGCAGTAAGACAAGGCTCCAGTCCCTCATCATATGTTTGCAGGGTTTCACCCCTGCGCAGTGAGAAAATCTGGGTATCAGTTTTATATTATGACTCCTGGGTGATAAGTGTTCGCTTGATCATTGCGTTGCTGAAACTTTTAGCTGACGAAGCGCAATGCGTAGCCACTGATTTGTGATGGCAAAGCAGAACAGCACGTCAAAAGCTTTACGCCCAATGCTAAAGCATTGCGCAAGAATACTAGAATGCAACTGCAGCTTTCTATATACCTTGCAGTTTTCTCCATTATGTTTCATCAGTCGCCTTAGCGTGACTTATTGCTTCAGAATGCATTTTTTAAACCTTCATGTATTATAACTTTATAACGAAGCAACATTAGTTCTTTAACATCTCGCATATAGGCTGTTATTGAAACCGCCAGTTGCACAGTTGGTAACGGGTACTAAAAGGTCCAGACCCCTCTGAACTCATACAATGATAAACGTGCATACATCTGCTCTGGAGCTGTCCGAAGAACTCTTTTTTAATGCCGGAGGCAGTCCCTCTTATCGGACCTGCCTCCAAGTTACAAAAACGTCTCGATTCGGCTCCTCTCCCCTCATCCCTGCCGTCTCTATGCGCCTACTGGGCTTGCGTGGTGCAGAAACTCATGAGGTTGGGTTTCTGTGTCTGAGTGGCGAAACTCTCTGCGGGCCTGGCCATATTGTAGGATGCCGAGTCCATCCATAAATTTCCACTTTTGCCTCTCTCTATAAAAGATAGCACCTCGTTCGGCGGCTCAGGCGATAGCCGCGGGGCATTGAGACACCAGTCTAGAACTAAATATATGTTTGTGGTAGGACCAACCGGGCAGACTCGGCCTTCTGAAAACAAATGAACGAGCAAGAGTGGAGTTAGAAAAAAAAAGAGTTACAGAGTAGTAGTGGCATGGGATTCCTGTACCGATATTCTCAATATGTTTGCCGGCAGCGGTATGAAGATAAAACTGGAAATAAAAAAAAAAGATAATCTTTCTCAGTTGTCGTCATAGCCTAGGAAATCCAACTGTTTTCTGTTTGACCCGGCTGGTTAGCTTAGGAGGTTTAGCGTCCCACAGATACTAAGGCTATGAAAGATGCCGATAGTTTTCGCAGTGATTTATCAGAAAGCATAGTAAATGCTATGCATAGAGACGTTCGCTCTCATACATGGCCAAGAAAGCGACCAGCACATGCTTTCTTTGCGTATGTCGTACCAGGTCTATCGCAATCAAACGCTCGGTTGTACCAGTGATGTTATAAACATCACAGTGAGGAAAAAATATAGTAGGCCTATAATAAGAAAGGCAGTCATGAGAAATTAACCAAAATTGGATGAAGTAGAAAATGTTTCAAAGAAAGCAATTTTTTCTATTTTCTATTTATTATGACCCATTGTGTAGTAAAATGGTATTTGAACTCTGTCCTGTGATTTGCATTAAATATAACAGTGTCTCCACTTCAGATATACCACTGAGCACTTGACTGCACATAAGAGCAAATATATTAGCTAATGCTTATGAAGGACACGCTGCTGTCAAAACATATTCCAGTCCCCAGATGAGCTTACGTAACAAATAACAAATCATCAGGTTTTTTTTAAAAGAAACTGCCTGTCTATTAGAAAATATCGGTGGTTTTTCAAAATGCCTAGACATGGGTTCTCGCCCGCAGCTTAAAACACTTGAACCTAGTCGTTTTAGTTAGTTACGTCAGTTTAATAGCTGGATTGATAAACTAAGTTAGTCATCAAAATATGAAATCGAGAAAATAAAACGGCTCTCTGTAAGTTATAAACAATGCACAGGCGTTATTTTATTTCAAATATGTGCTTTTGAATCTGGCCAAAACACCGCCGAAGTGATGTTTCCACAGCATTGATGTACACACAGAGGTGACTGCAGTGTGCCTCGTTAGTGACAGGTTATCGGAAGCCTATTCGTGGGGTGATATTCGTCGGCATCGAAGCTGCGGCTATTTCCGCTCGAGTTATGAGCTGCATCCGAAAAGGTGACATCAGCCATTTGTCAGAAGAGCGATAAAGTGATATGTTTGCTCGTGTCCTGTCTCTTTCCAAGCGTAAGAAAGAAAACACCGATACGGATCATTTTGCTCCCCTTAGATTTTCAGCCGAGTCGCTGCAACCAGAAGAGCGAGACGGCTGCGAAACTGTCCGTCAAGCGAGTAGTACTAGGTACTGCAGAGAAAAACTAAAAGAAGTCACAGGGTGTGTAGAACTGGGATCACACAGGAAGTGAGCCGTGCTACCCAAGATTTCTAGTTGTATTACGTTAGTCATCAAAATATGAAATCGAGAAAATAAAACGGCTCTCTGTAACTTACAAACAATGCAAAGGCGTTATTTTACTTCAAATATATGCTTTTGAATGGGGCCAAAACACCGCCGAAGTGTATGTCTCGCTTGCACAGCATTCGACGCAAGGAAGTCGAACAAAAGTTTTTGAACTTTCTTGCATTCACGAAAACCGCAAAAAAGTCTTCAGCTTAAATGCATTTCTGGGCACACGTATACTCTGTCAATATTATTCATAACGCAAGCCCACCAATAGGCATAGTTTCTTTCAAATCATGGATGAGAAGACGCTGTATGCTGCAGCAAGGTTTGGGTAATGATGCCGATTACAACAAATACTTGAATTTGTTTTCTTATTCAAATGCCTCATTGCTATGTCTTAGCCGTTTTGGAGGAGCAGAAGCCGGTGCATGTCATGCGCCAAGCTGCAGAAATTTTATATCGCATGAATATACAGATAGTGCTTCTGCGTGTAAGGGATGTCTTAGCAAATCGAGTAGTTGGCTAGTTTGCACAGTCGGAGCGTGGGTGAATGGAAATAGGGTGAAAATGTTTAGAATTGCCACAGTCAGAAGCAAAACGTTACCGATGTTTAATCTGGAGCTTCTACATGGATTGTACTACCGCCGCGAACTGCACTACATCTCTGTCCCATACTTCATGCATTTTCTGGTCTAGATTACGGTTCTTTTTTAACTTGCGATACTGCACATTCCTTTAGCCCGAAATAAAACCAAGCAGAACTTTATCTGCTATGATGTGGCTTTATTCATACATGTGACCTCAGATATTTATTACTCCATATGGCGTTTCATACCATGGCTAAACATGGACCATACTGTTGCGTCAAAGTGGGATCCTAAGCACACAATATCACTGTGGACTCCTAGTTCACTTTCCATCCATTCCATGTTATTCTCTTTAATACAGAGAAAGTGGGAACGCTATTTCCACTTGAAAGTCCTTTTTTATAAAAACGCCGCACCTCGGAATCATAACTCGACTGTATACCCACCAGGCTTCAAGTTGTTACGGAGCGATGCCGTACAAGGAACTGACAGTTTTTGTGACCGCTGAGCCTAAAATTATTGAGGTGTTCATGCCGTCAACATACCGCATTCATGTTAAAGAATATATTGGATACTGAACAGATGCCTTTTACACTTGATCTGCAAAATTGAATGTTAAAAAAGAATGCTTTGTACAGTAGGTGAAGCATAAAAAGTTACAAAAGGAGACAAGTTTTGGTAACCACGCATGATTTTTTGATGCCACTTACGAACGTAATTTTGATAATGGCCGCAAATCCCTGCTATGAGACACAGCAACACAGCACTAAAATTGGTAGCGAAGAAATCCTTTTGACGTAATTCATCGGGAAATGTTGAATGGTGGCCTAGCCACTTTCTAGTGCATGGCGCGCTTTAGAGTATTTCCTTCCTGCTATCCCCGCATTTAAAAATTACTATGACGGACACTTTGACCCGGGGAGAAGGTAAAGCAAAAGAGAGGGTTTTGGAATGCTCACGGCTTCCAGATGTTTTTACTGACCCCTTGCGCCAGTATAATTTGAGACCTCCGCTTCCTATCCACCACGTAGAGCTGGGGACAAAAAAAAAAAGCTGAACATCCCAAAAATGTTTATATGGAGACCGTAGGGAAAGCAGATTGTGCTTCTTTTACAGAGCGTGCAAAAACCAGCATATCAATCATGATCAGTATGAAGGTAAGCTTTCCCGTCACCAAGACAGGTTAGGAAAGCGCTGCTTCCGGCATAGAAACAGGGGATTGAGATAACCCGACTGTCTCGCCAGCCCTCTCTGTTTTTTATTGTTCTTTGCAAAAAAACGGTAGAGTATTTTCTTAGCATTGCCTAATACTTATACGATGACCACCTATATTCTCCAGCATGTCCTACAAAATTGATGTTTACATTTTGCACCAAGATTAAAGTTTATTCTGCTGGTTTGTCTATCTTGATGGCTTAAAGGAGGGAATACCTGGGTATATTTGTACACAATAATCCTAACTCTTTGTGTTTCCGTCATTAGTGTCTAGCGCCTTCAATAAATTTTCTTGCCATTTTAATGTTTTATGTAGACGATACAAAAAAAAAAGAAAACAATACAGGATGTGGCTTCTGTTTCATAGATTTTTGTACAGCGTTGCATTTGTTGAAAAATATTGAAGGGGGTTGCTGATGGGGCAAGTTATTTATACCTGCATCTACGTTACTTAAAGGATATGCGGATGATACCACTTTAATGGCAGAAAGTGAAGTGGAACTCAAGAGACTTCTGATGCGCGTACAAGAAGAGAGTGAGAAGTTTGGGCTTAAACTGAACATTAAAAAGACGAAGATCATGGCGTCTTGCCCTATCAAGTCCTGGAGCATCAATGGACAAGTGGAAGCTGTGACAGATTTTCTGTTCTTGGGCGCCAAGATTACCTCGGAAGGAGACTGCAGCCATGAAATTAGGAGACGCCTGCTTCTGGGAAAGAGAGCAATGGTTAGCCTTGACCGCCTAGTAAAGAGCAGAGACATTAGTCTGCCAACCAAGATCCGTATAACCCGTGCTATGGTCTTTCCAGTTGTGATGTATGGATGCGAGAGTTGAACTGTGAAAAAGGCTGACCGCCGAAGAATTGACGCGTTGTGGAATTGTGGTGCTGGCGAAGACTCTTAAGAGTTCCTTGGACTGCCAGATGATCAAATCAGTCGATATTGTCAACCATAAACCCTGACTGCTCATTGGAGGGTCAAATTCTAAAGTTAAAGCTCAGCTACGTTGGTCATCTGATGAGAAGAGATGAGTCGCTGGAGAAAGATTTGATGTTGGGAAAGGTTGAGGGTCGCCGGAGAAGGGGTAGGCAGCGAACGCGATGGTTAGATGGCATTCTTGAGGCATTGCAGATGAAGCTATGTGATGTTAAGAAGATAGTGAGAGACCGGAAAGCGTGGCGTGACATGGTCCATAGGGTCACGAAGAGTCGGACACGACTGAACGCCTGAACTGAACTGAATTACGTTACTTATTTTGGTACCAAATTTTTGTACATGAACTAAATCAGTTGGAGGGTAATGCTGCTCAAGAATACAGCAACAAACGCTACTCTTATTATCTACTCGTGCCCAAATCGCCGACCTACTGTTCGCGTGCCACAATTAGTCTATTGTGACTGTCTTTCAGCCTTTAGTGATATATGAAAAAATGATAGAACGTTTAGGTTGGATATTGGAGACTGTGCCGCTCCGTCGCAGCCTTCCTTTAGTCTATCTGGCGCTTCTTTCTGATGCTGTTTCAGACTGTCGCTGGTGGCCAGATATCTTAGTTCAAATCATTTCAAAATGGCTTCTGTGGAACCCAGAGGTTCGACGAGCTGCTTTTGTAGGTTCCGCGAGCTCTTACTGGAATGCTCCCTCACACCTCATATCTTCTTACGAAGTGCAGATCAGGCGCAGTGCCCGGTCGGTTCAAACTGATTCTGATGTTTCCTGCAGAAATAGTATTTTAGAGCAACAGCTTTTGTTATATTATAGACCTCTAGGCATTCCGTTATTTTTGCCTAAAGAATTAAAAAAAATTAGAAGTGGGCATTTAATAATAAGGTCAATGCGGAAAGCAAAAAAAAATGTCAACGCTTACAAAGAGCAGACAAAATTAGAGAAAAAGCAAAGATGGATCCATTAACGGGCAGCCTCCTAAATTTCCTAAAGGAGGGTTCCTTGGCGAATTCTCATACATGTATGAAAAATGTTGCCCAAACAAAGTTTTGAGAAATATTGCCCTAGGTTATGATGGTGTGGTCTGGCCGGTTTTCGAACTGCCGCTTAAAATACCTGGTTCCTGATCTGAAGCTCCGGCTTCCACCTGGCATACCCCTATGTGAAGAAACCTTGCTGTGCCGCCTGTGGGTTGGTGTAGCATTCACAAGCTCGTATTCTTTTATGATAGGCATGGCAAACAACCCTGCATGTACAAACTGTGGGTGCAAAGAGTCTATAGGCCACATTTTTTGTGAGGGCCCCATATACAGTGAGGAAAGACAGTGTCTTAGTCGTGCGCTGGAGCATCTAGATGGATGCCCATTGACTAAAATTAAGATTTTAGTTCCCTGGCCACAGCGAAAGTCTGCGATGAAGGCCTCCCAGGCACTGCTCTGCTTGATGAAAAGCACAGACCTAATCGAAAGATTATGATTTCGCTGTTATGTTACGTGATATGGCTGTGACGGGATGTGATGTGAGTCGGGACACGTCTGTGATTTTACTGTACTAACTTCACCCATCCCTCTCTCACAAATTTTATATCCACACACCCCTTTACCCTAGTGCAGGGTAGCAAACCGGTTTCTTTAATGGGTTAACCTTCCTGCCTTTCGTCCTCATCTTACTCCTCCTTCTCAACATATGAAGTAATATTATTCACATGTGGAAGTATTTTGTAATACTACCTATACACTTTACCACTTCTGCACTTTATTTCAGTTTTATATTTACCAGGTTACTATGAATTTCACTCTGTTCTCCTGGTAAGTTGGTTGAAGAGTTTTGAAAAGTCATGGCAGTCTGAGGCTGAAGGTATATAGTTAAGGCCTTCATGAGTATGGTTGCTGTTGGATGGTGTTGCTGAGAGTGGTCTTTGTAGGCGTACGTTTAACTAACGTACTCACACCTGCATAACAAGAACACACGTTCTCGCAAAAGCACTTCCTGCAGCTTTCTAAAGAATGACTATTTTGCTAGTTCCACAAAAAAATAAAGCCAGAAATGAGGTCCGGGCAGCGATGGCTTGGACAAAAGTATTTGCCTCGGGTGTAAGAGACCACTACTCAAATGATGCTGTTAAATTGAATAAACGATAAAAAGAAAGATTTTGGCCCGGTTCGAATTTCTTTACCAAAGTTTGGGCATGGCGTCATTGCTCACACCACAGCGATGGGGCCGTAAAGGTTATGCGAAACGCTGTTGTACCTGCGCATAACCTTCTCTGTGAATACAGTTATCTCCTTCGTTCAGTTTTCCCCATTTGTGAAGTAAATGATTACGGTGGCACTTAAACCTGTGACACGTGCGCGATTGTTAAGCATTCCTGGTAACATACAGAATGCCATTAAACGCTGAACCTGGCAATTCCTAATGCTTGAGCTTTATCTTATGATTCTAAGTTTGTTTTCTATGCTCGATGAACTTGCGCCTAATAAACTGGTCGTCGTAGGCATAGATAAATAAGAAATGGCCAAATGGCATGTAATATGCATAGAGAGGTTAGAAGGATATATGAATAATGTACAATACTATAAGGAGAAATATACGCTGTAGGCGAAACGATAGCGAATGGAAATAGTCTGCTTGTTTTCCAGCGTATTCCCTAACGACTTTGACAATATTCTATCGAAATCAAAGTTTATAGACACCCAGCGAGTTTTCTTTTTTAAAAACAATAAGGAACATTTTCTTTTCTTCTATTAACTAGAACGTGGCGGTGATGAAGGAATATGGTGCTTTGCAAGGGCAGACTATGCAAAATGCTTATTTAAAGTCAACTGGATTTTATCAGGAAATGGCTGCTTTATTTTGTTAGCTTGAGGAAAACTCCCCTAGTCTGATCATTTTGGGAGTAGTTGAAGACTAGAAGGCTTTAAGGAAAAGCTGGAGTGATGCTATGCAGACATTTTATTACAAGCACTAGATGTGTACAATAGTTCCAGTTCTTTCCCCGCCGTGGTGGTGCAGTTGTAAAGATGCCCCACTACTGTACCAGAATGCCGGGTTCGATCCTGACCGCTGCGTTTCAATAGAGGCGAAACGAAGAGGCATACATGTGCTGTGCGATGTCATCATTCAGCATTTCATCCTTATCAGCCTGATTATACCCACTGCAGGGCGAAGGCCTCTACCATATTTCTCCACTTGGTGTGATGTCAGTGCCCATTAAAAAACCACCAAATGGTCGAAATTATTCCTGAGCCTTCCACTACGGCACCCTTTTCTCTTTCGTCTTTGACTGCCACCTTCCTCACTTCGTTTACGGTGCGGTTCAGGTGCACAAAGGGCAAGTTTGACCTATACTGCGTCTTTCCCTTCCTGTGAATCAATTATTATATAGCCGCAGTTCACGATGCGACAACGTACCATGCATATATACGCTATTGTTACTCTCAGAGGGGTGGTGATAGACGTAAAACAAGGTGGTGCTCAGCCATAGGCACTCAGGCTTCAGTTTTCCAAACTACGCTTGGAGATAGGAGGTGGAGGAAGAGGGCGAAGAAGATAGCGCTCAGGGTGAACACCATAAGGGGCGGATCTCTAAATGGCCGCAAGCAGTAAACTTTACTTTCGCACAGCTGCTGCGGCATGCAAGCGCCTTATTTTTTTGTTAGCTCTTCTAAGTGCCAGGCATCGGGAAGACTCGCTTGCAGGCATCTTCCGTGATGCGACACTGCCGCTCTCACTGAAGTATGGCTTCATGCCATGAGTCCTTGATTTCCTCTTGCCTCATGGGTGTCTCAAAAACCCGCCTTGAAAAGAATAATGCTACAACGCATGATCCGTTACGACTGACAACAAGTATGTCGCAAACATTGCGCCAGTGTAGTTCGCGTTCATTTCACAGCTACAAACAGAAGTAGCATATCCGTCTTCCAAACAGGACAAAAACTGCACAACCTGGCGCAACACCTTCCTTTTCCAGTTTACATCCATAGCTGCACTCTTAATCTCGTTCCACATAGGTTCCAGTTATAAGTGTAACATTCAAAAATGCTCCGCTTAATAAGTGGAACTTTTTTAAAAGTTCCACTTAAAAGCGGAACGTATGTGGAACCAGATTAAGAGTGTAGTAACACCGTCTGTTCTTCTCATTGCAAAATCATTTCTGTAATCCAGGATTCCTGAGGGGAATAAAGTGTCCCAAGTTTGCTGCTTCCTAATATATATGTATTCTCCCCCAGGATCAGCGAACATCCCTTATTCTAAGGTAGAAAACTTTCTGCAAAGAACAGTGCACACATATCTATTTCAAATGCCTATTTATCACTTAACTTTACCAATCCTTACTATGTTAAGAAATATTTATGCAAGGTCACTGGCAACAGCACAATTTATAATTAGTGTCAACAACTTTGTAAGAGACTGGCACGTGAAGAACTTTAAAATGGATATGGAAAAATTTTTATTGCAAGCTTGCTATAAACAGTGCTAAAGCCTAGAAACGTCATTTCTTTACTTTCTTTTCTAGCTCAGAAAAATAGTTTTTGCAGCGACAGGACTTTGTTCCGGCACTACTTGCTACCTTCCCCTGCACAACCTTTGATGCCTATGTTTTATGAATAAATCACTGTGAGCTGTGCAGAGAAAGAGGAACGTTTGTTTTGTTGCCTACGTCGCGCCTCGCGTACAGCTGCAAATACAATTTCAAACTCTGATTTCGGGCGAAACGTGGGGCATAATAAATTATAAAAGTTGAGATAGGACAAACTGGTCTCTCCTCTACCTCTGATAAACGGCTCGCAAATGCTGATTAACGCTCAGCTCAAAAACAAACTTTATTGCATCTGCTCTCAAGTTTTCGTCAAGTGTTGTAGATCACTTCTACAATTTCTACATGAGATTGCCAGAAAGAAGTTTGACATTGATAAACAACGGCGGCACTCACTACGAGGCCACATACCAGCAATTATGGTTTCCGCAGCGCTAAGCAAACTTCCCTCTTGCTAAGTCCTAAAACGATAACGCCTTTACAGGCCGCCGCTTGGGCTATGATCCGTCTTTTATTCATTATCTTTTGTTGTTTCGGGTTACGTTCAGTGTTATACTTTCAGGGTCTTCCAGTTTCATTAGTGTCCATTTGTTGATTGTTGCTGACATGCTGCCTATGAAATGCACGCAAGCAATAAGTAGCTGACTAATGAAACAAAAAAATAGGCTGAAGTCTGAAAAGTATTCTCCATTTTATTTGATAACTTTTCGAAATTTTGACAAAATCACACTTTCTAGCGTTTTCACTATAGCTTCGTAAGAAAGCCTAGATATACAAGCCAACGGGTGAACGTTAAGTCCAAGCTTCATGAAGCTTGTACTAACTGCTGTTATTTGGTACACAAGTAACCACGGAAGCAAAAGTTGGAATTTCGTTAAAGGGACAGTGCTGCACCAAATTTGTAAACGAATATTAGCATATTTTGATAGAGCTCATAACTTGGAGGTAGCAATATGGGAAGAAGCCATGGTTTACGCAGGAAGTTATGTTTTAACCATCACGAAAATCAGGTCCTAGCACATGGTGGAGCATTAGTACGTATTTTTGTTGTGACTAACATGGTGTCTACTGGTAGTCTGTGAACTGAATATATTACACTTAATTTCTCTGCCACAGTGTCAAACGGACACTTATTTGATTTCATATTAGCCCACGACCCAGCCTAGGGTTCTCTCTTTCAATAAATAACACCTAATTGTATACTTCAATGTTGCTCGATTAGCTCATTAAGGCTTTTAAAACAGAAAATTACACGATTAAGAACGTCGCTTTAATTGTTTCATTGTACCGGCTGTGCCATCGGTAGTGCTGCTACAGTTATAAGGAGTGTTTGGTCTCTTTAGTAGTTATAAGCGGCTTTATTAGGTTAAACTATTCATTTCGTTCTATTTAAATCAATTATAAGACTCCCAACTATATAACGTCTAGAGATTTCGAGTATGACGTTTGTTAAGGTTGGTTGTAAAGAAAGGCGGGCATATTCTGAGCGATGGAGCGCGGGTTTTGAAACATATAAATAAATATAGAAAAAAGATAGAATAACGTAATAACGTTTAGTATATAAAACCGAGTATTTTGCAAAATTAAACACCATAACCACTGAAGGTAAACACAGATTTCACATTTCCTAATCCCCAAAGTGATTTGAAATATCGAACGGCTGAAACAAGGATTTCAAAAATTGCGGAGTTGGCCTTGCACTATTAAAAGTATTAAGGAGCTAGGAACAACGGTTTCCTTACGATGGGTTTGGAAGGAGCTGACACCTTGGGGTTCCCTTTTCTTACGAGGGGGGGGGGGGTGATATCAGAATCAACCTGCCATTACTGCTGCATTCATGTTACCCATAATCCAAACCAGTAAGTTACTACGAATTGTTTAAAGCGTGGCTTTATATGGGGTGTGGTAACCGAGGCTATCGCATAATATCTTTAAACAACTTTCCCGAATATTGTTTTTAAAGGCAGTCGATTGCATTTCATTGCCAAAAATGTGCCGGCGATTTAAGTATTCGCCGATACGGAAGAATTGTAGATTATTTTGCGATAATATTGCGCGCAGCATTATCTTATTTATCATGTCATGCGAAACAATGCAGTGATGGAGCTTTCAAACAAACAAGTATTGAGGTGTTTGATAAAAAAGCTACATTGAGAATCATCGGAACAATTACAAACTGGAATAACCTTGGACACTGATGGCCTGCAAATTCACCCTATATTATTGTCGCTTAAAATTAAGTATATTTTCAAAATACGCCCATGGACCTTCTTTCCAACTCTAATACATGGCGATCGAGTGCATTGGCTTTTGTTACAGGTGGTAGATCGAATTGGGATTTGAAAACAAAATAAATATAAAATGAAACAAGATTTTTAAACAGTATATGATTATTTTCTTTACGTTGTCGGCTATTTACCACATTAATTGATTAGTGTAATATGCGCCATCCTGTAAAATGCATTTTCACCGATCGCTGCTATATTTACTGTAGATTGTAAAATAAAACAGCAATTTAAACATATATCTGGTATGTTTATTTAGATAAGCAAGTGCATTGGATTGTACAGAATAATGCCGTAAGCAGAGTGTAGCAAACGGTGTAAAACGCCTGGCTTCTTCTGCAGATTTATATGCTTTTGGATATTATCCGTGAAGAGTTTAGAGATCCGAAACCACTTCTGCTAACGCGTAAGCAGACTACATTCGAAGTGGTTGGGTTATTTTTGGTTCCAGTTGTTAGGGCTTTATTCTCACGAAAATGTTGTGTAGGCTGCATATGTGTCACGGACTACTTAAATAACGTACGCGAATGTAAGGCAGCAGAATTTAACGTAGTGATAGGCATACAACAATTCGGCAAGTAGCAGGCCTCCAGCATAATGATACTATCACTTATACGGATGCCTGTAAAGCGTACTTTTTTGCAACGTGACTGTGCTTGATCTTGAGACAAAGCCAATCAACAGTACAAGGGGTAAATACTTTAGGAAGAAACAAAAATACTTAAGGGAGGCAGACTGAGTATTCTAAAGAATACTGCCACAAGGTCATATATGAGTAGAGACATAAACAGGGATTCTAAGTAACAGAAAAAAATAGAGAACTATTTATTTATATATTTAAAATATTTATATTCACATAAATATATAAATACAGATATATAAAAAATATTTACTAGTAAAATGTGCGCCATCCTGTAAAATGCATTTTTACCGACCGCTGCTATACATACCATAGATTGTAAAATAAAGGAGCAATTTAAACATATATCTGGTATGTTCATTTAGATAGGCGAGTGCGTTGGATTGTACAGAATAATATCGTAAGCTGAGTGTAGCCAACGGTGTAAAAGTCCTGGCTTCTTCGGTAGCTTTATATGCGTTTTGGATATGATTCGTGAAGAGTTTAGAGATCCGAATCCACTTCTAGTAGCTCGGTAGCAGACTACATTCGAAGTGGTTGGGTTATTCTTGGTTCGCGGTGCTAGGCCTTTATTGTCACAAAAAATGTTGCATAGGCTACATATGTGTCAAGGACTACTTAAAACACGTACGCGAAAGTAAGGCAGCAGAATTTAACGTAATGATGCCTGTAAAGCGTGCTTTTTTGCAACGTGACTGTGCTTGAGACAAAGCCACTCAACAGTTGAAGGGGTAAGTACTTTAGGAAGAAACAAAAATACTTAAGGGAGGCAGACTGAGCATTCTAAAGATTACTCCCACAAGGTCATATATGAGTAGAGGCATAAATCGGGATTCGAAGTCAGAAGAAATATGTAAATATTTATTTATATATATAGAATATTTATATTCACATAGATATATAAATATAGATATATAAAAAAATATGGCTCACAGTTCTGTTTACAGCTTACTATTGAACGAAATAAGTACGCAACTGCAATCCATTGATGCATATGCGACGCTTTAGATAAAAATACAAGGACGAGATTATAAGGCCTAGTATAAGGTTCTCAGAACAAAGAGATCTCAACGTTTACTGCTTCCAGTGGTCCTAGTTAGCTTTTTCAAGATGCAATGTATTAGGCTGCCACTTTCTGTACACCCAGGCAAATGTTCAATCGACCGAATGCGCAGCATAGGAGCAATCTGTCTTAGATACTGAGAAACATTTCAAACGTACTCAAGAGCAAGAAACGTTCAGGTACCAGTGCGCGGATGTGTTTTGTTTTTCAGCAATTGCCAACAACATCGATCAGCTGCATTTAACCATTCCGGGGGCGCCCAGAGGCATCAACGATCCATCTCACGCAATCGTTCCTCATTTTTATCATTTTTAGCAGCGAGTGAATTATTCTGTTGCCATTTATCTTTCACTCATTCGTATCGTGTGTGCAATGGTAGCAGCAACACTACGGTTGCTTTGACCAAGCTTTAACCAGGCAAATAGTCAGAGAGAGCGGCTCCAATATGTTGCTCAATACGGCTATAAGAAGCCAAAGAATGCGGATAGAAAATTACATAAAATGCTGCTGACTGCCGCAAAGAGATGGTGGGCTAGAATGTTCAACAAGCAGCGAAATTCAAAATTACACTTAACGGGCTTCTCGGCACGATAAAGTGAAATCGTGAGCGCGCCTGCGACAAAAGATGTCAAATGGGCAAAAAATGCTGATACCCGGGTCCAAGTTCATACCGATTGTTCAAAGCTTGTCTTTATATTGGGTGTGGTAACCCAGGCTCTTGCCTCATACATTTAAAGAATTTTCCCGAATATTTTTGTAAATGCTGTCGATTGCTATTTACTGCCAAAAATGTGCCGGCGAATTTGGTATTCGACGACGTGGAGGAAGTGTAGATTATTTTGTGATTTTATTGCGCGCAGAAAAATTTTATTTATCATGCCGTGCGAAAAAACATTACTGATGGAGCTTTCAAGCACACATGTAATGAGGTGTTTAATAAACAAGCAACATTGACATTGATCGAAACAATTGCAAACTGGGATAACCTTGGACACTGACGGCCACAAATTCACCATACAATATTTTCGATTAAAATCAAATATGTATTCAAAATACACCCATAGACCTTCTTGAAAAGTTTAATACATGGCGACAGAGTGCATTGAATTTTGTTACAGGTGGTAGATAGAATTGGGATTTGAAAACAAAAGAAATATAAAATAAAAGAAGATTTTGAAAAAGTATATAATATTTTCTTTACATTGCCGGCTATTTACAACATTAATTTATTAGTACAATATGCGCCATTGTGTAAAATGCATTTTTATCGACCGCTGCTATAGGTACTGTAGATTGTAAATAAAACAGCAATTTAAACATATATCTGGTATGTTTATTTAGATAGGAAAATACATTGGATTGTACAGAATAATATCGTAAGCGGAGTTTAGCAAACGGTGTATAAGGGCTGGCTTCTTCGGGAGCTCTATATGCGTTTTGGATATCATCCGTGATGTGTTTAAAGGTGGATTCACACGACGGACCGAATAGCGAAGCGATCGGTCACGTGACCTCTGATCCGAGGTCCGTCCGTCCGCGGCGAGCATTCACACGGTGGGAGAGAATAGCAGACGACAGAGCGGACTTACTCTTTCTCCCAGGCACTGCGCGAGAGGAGAGCCTTGTTCTGGCGCGCTGTTATCGAGGGTAGCCTACCATGGACGATGCATGGACGGTGGGTGAATGCGCGGGTTGCGGCGGCCTACAGCTACTGCTGCTGCGCCGTTTTGCCAAAGTATTGTGGTGACTGTTTCGCTCGATGTGGTATACTACGCAGGCAGTTCTCTGCAGTGCAAACGATCGCGCTTACTCTATGAGAGCTGCATGAAAATACTGCTTTCAACCCTTGGAAGACGACCATTCGGACTGCCCCTATGCTCCCGGTACGTGCCAAATGCCAAAACGCTTGAGGAAAGCGATGAATACATTCAAGCGACTGCTCTGTGCAGTCACAAAACTCACGCATTCGGTATCGCGCAGTGCAAGAGCCTGTCACTGTAAATTCTGTGAAAACCATGTACTGCGAATGAAGGCAAAAACAGGCTAGTTCGACTCCAAAATAGAAACGACTGCCGTCAGTCGTCAGAAGCCGCTTCTCGCTTTCCTACAGCGTTTTAGTGCAATGTATGTTATGTTGTCTATGCTTGGGCACCGGGAGCATAGCTGAAAAGCGTTCCGCGAGAGAAATAAATAAATAAAAAAATGTCTTGTCCGTGAAGGATCCGAATTGTGAAAAGGACTCTCGACCTTGTCGCGAATTGCTGCTCGCGGACTGAAGCGAAGCAGCGGAAATCACTGACGTAGGGCCACGTCACAGCGAATCGTGAGAGCGATTCGCGATTTGGTCCGCCGTGTGAATCCACCTTAAAGATCCGAATCCACTTGTGGTAACGTTGAAGCAGACTACTTTCGAAGTGGTTGGGTTCTTCTTGGTTCGAGTTGTCAGGCCTTTATTCTCACGATAATGTTGTATAGGCTACATATGGGTCCCGGACTACTTAAATAACGTACGTGAAAGTAAGGCAGCAGAATTTAAAGTAGTGATAGGCATAGAACAATTCGGCAATAGGTGCAGGCTTCCAGCATTATGATACTGTCACTTATACGGATGCCTGTAAAGCGTGCTTTTTTGCAACTTGACTCTGCGTGAGGCAAAGCCACTCAACAATTGAAGGGGTAAGTACTTTAGGAAAAAAAAGTAGTTAAGGGACGCAGACTGAGTATTCTAAAGAATACTCCCACAAGGTCACATGTGAGTAGAGGCATAAATTTGTAATCTAAATACTAGAAAAAATATATAAATATTTTTATATATTTAAAATATTTATATTCACATAAATATATCAAATAGATGTATAAAAAATATGGCTCACTGTTCTGTTTACAGCTTACTTTTGAACAAAATGAGTACGCAACTGCAATACAATGATGCATGCGCGATGCTTTAGATAAAGATAGAAGGACGAAATTATGACGCCTAGTATAAGGTTACCAGAACATACAGATCTCAACGTTTACTGCTTCCAGCGGTCCTAGTTAGCTGTTTTCAAGATGCAATGCATTAGGCTGCCACTTTCTGTACACCCACTGAAATGTTCAATCGACCGAATGCGCAGCGTAGGAACAATTCGTCTTAGATACTGAGAAACATTTCAAACCTACTCAAGAGCAAGAAACGTTCAGGTACCAGCGCGCAGATATGTTTTGGTTTTCAGTATGTGCCTACTACACCGAGCAGCTACATTTAGGCGTTCTGGAGGTGACCAGAGGCATTACCGACACATCTCACGCAATCGTCTTCATTTTTATAATTTTTAGCAGCTAGTGATTTATTCTCTTATCATTTATCTCTCACTCATTCGTTCTGTGTGTGCAAAAGTAGCAGCAACACTACGGTTGCTTTGAACAAGCTTTGACCAGGCAAATAGTCAGGGACAGCGGCTCCAATATGTTGCTCAATACGGCTATAAGAAGCCAAAGAATGCGGATAGAAAATTAAATAAAATGCTGCTGATTGCCGCAAAGAGATGGTGGGCTAGAATGTTCATCATGCAGCGAAATCCAAAAGTGACACTTAGCGGGCTTCTCGACACGATAAAGTGAAATCGCTGAATGCACCTGCGACAAAGGATGTGAAATGGGCAAAGAATGCTGATGCCAAAGTCCAAGGGTAAGATAAAGGAGTCCCACGGGCTATTATAGCTTTGTTATGTGGGGTTTAACGTCTCCAAGCGACTCAGGCTATGAGAGCGCCGTAGTGGAGGGCTCCAGGAATTTCGAGCACCTGGGGGTCTTTAACGTGCACTTAAATCACAGAGCACGTGGGCGCCTTGCTTTTCGCCTCCATCCCTGGGAACAGTAGTCGAGCGCATTAACCACTGCGTCACCCCGTCGGGACGAGTTAATGGAAGCACATTATGTCTGACGTTCAACGTAATGTAATCAACCGACCCGGCCGTTAGATAAATGCCGGTACCACCTCGTTTTAACCGCCGCAGAACTTGCTAGGCATTTCGTGCTGCGCAGCTCACAGTGACGGCCCTGATCGAAAACGACGGGCAGCGAGAATATCTTCGCAGTTTATTGCGCTATGCAGTTCTCAAAAGCAAATTTTTTGAATTTATGAGTCTATGCTGGTGTCGTTAACCTTTTTGTTTCCAAGTTGAGATGTGAAATAAATGTGTAAACAACTCATTTTGCTATTTATACACTGTAAATGACTAAATTTCTCTCTTTGCCAGATATCTTAGCGCACTGAATACACACCATATTTCCTGTGCCGCACCATATGATGGCGAAGCAAATGAGAGTGCGGTGTGGTAAGAGTACTGGGTTATAAAATCTCGGCCTACCTATTGAGTTTTCCAGATAGAGAGCCCTAATGTGAAGCACGTTATAAAAATTGTACTAGTTTAGCTGCAAACCTGCGATAAATTAGGGAAGATCCCCTTAACCAAGCCATTGGATGGGGAGAGTGCGACGATATAAAGCTGTGGGTCGGGGCACGAGGTCAGTGTAACATGGCATAGTGGCAGCAAGTTGAGTTGACCTGAAAAACTAATTAAAGGGGTCATGACAGAGTCGTTTGATCGATTGTCGTTTTATATGTCTATAAGTAATATATAGGTCTGTGATTCTAGTCACAACGTTTTAGTGGGTAGTGCGCGGCGCATATTACAAAAAAAGACGCGATAGAAATCGGAATCAAGAAGCTCTCTCAGCGAGAGCGACCGCCATTTTGAAATGCTTGTGTGACGTAAGCATAGAATACGCGGCGGAGTGTCGTCTACAGGGAAGGCTACGATATCAAAGAACACGTCTTTTTTTTTGTGGACGATTGACGCAGTGTTCGTCCCTCATGCACAAGTGATTGATCAAGATTTTGCCGCACAAAAGCGATATAGAGCAAGGCATGCTTTCTTCAGCATAAGGAACGGTCAGTCAGAAGACTGAACGGTTAGGTTCCTTAGCTTATCGACACACGAATCTGTCACATTGCACCGATGACGACGCTAGCACGACCAACGGTGAACTATCATCGTAGTGTAGGGTTTTCGGCCCCTCGACGCCGACGTAACGGATCCGCGGGCGGTCGCCCGATCTGTTTTGGTCGGATTGGAGGCCGAATGAGAAAAATTGACACCCGACGAGTTAAAGGCCTGAACAGCTGCGCTTATCTGTAGCTTAAGCATGTTCGAAAAACAAACAGCTACACTTTATTGTTCCCCCTTATCATCAGCAGTGACCTTGAGCAGAAATGTTAGTAGATGCCGAACTGCCAACTCGTTCCGCGAGGAGTAGGCATAGCACGAGTAGGCGGATCTCGTGTGTAAAGCTTCGGCAATTACGAAGCTCGCATTCACAAGCTTTAGCGGTCGCATGTGGCCATCGAGTGTAGATATGGCAGTAGCCACACCAAATCGACGACTGCTTGCATCCCAAAGTGCATACAAACTGAGCGCGAAGCGTTCATGTGGCACTGTCTGGCCAGCTCAGCCAGAAGCTGTCGGCGGCGCTTGTGGGTACCCGGCGCAGGCAGGAGATATAGCATCCACGGCACTTCTTGCTACGCAATTGTAGTTTGTGAAAAATAAAGGTGCCATCGTTGTGAAAAGGAATAGATAGTTTTTGTACTGCTAGCTCAGCTTCCATTGATGTCATGCGAATGGACAGCATACATCCAGTTATTACAAACGTTATGTAAAACACACTAGTGCGCAGTCGTAATCGCGTATCGGCACATTCCTGCGGGAGTTCAGGGCTCACACACTGAATACTAAAAGGTATATGTTTACGCTAAAGCACTCACGGTTCATTTGCTGGACAAGCACTAGGAGAACGCAAGGTGAGGTTCGGTAGTCAGGCGAAGTTGCGCCGGCGGCTGCGGAGAACGCGAGACGGAGACGGCGGTGGATGGGAGGCTCTGTTCGGAGCGGGCGGTACAGCGCATTCGAATCGCATTAGGTTTCGCGATGACGAGACTGGTGCGGCGGCTGTGGTGGCGGCACATGCTTTCGTGCACTGGCCGCTGCCAGACTAGGCATATTTAAGACAAAAATTGCTTTACCACCCGAAAATATACGACCTTGTCTAACACACGCATATGACAGCAAGTCAAGAGGTGCTTCTTCGTTAAGGAGTTTTGTCTGTTCCTCTAATGTCACAAGGTATGCTCTCGCGTCAACATATGCTTGTTTGTTATTTCCTCCTAGCTTTTTTGACCGAAAGAGTGACGGGCAATAGCTCAGCAATCAGCAACACAACGCGAACCATCCCCCTTTCGCAGCGCACACGGCGGAAGGGAACGTGGAACATGTACCTTTTTTCATACCGGAGAGCTGGTTGGCAAAGAAGCTCTCTTATAGCTTAATAATAATATGCTTCTGATGGTACTCTTAAATATCACAGCATGAGCTCATTGATTTCGGCCTCCCGACAATCTCTGTGCGAAGTTCAAAACATGTCCGAGCATCACTGAGGTTGCATATGATAGTCAAGCGTCGTAAAAAAAAAAAAAAAAAAATATGCGAATGAAATATTTTACCGAATAAAAAAAAGGCATGCTTGAAAAAAGGCAGCCGACACCGCGAATAGCAGACGACATGGGGATATCTCGTTGTGACACCAGCGGCCAATGGTTGCCAGGCCAGGAAGCTGTTTTCAATGTTAATAATAAACATTCATTTTGGAAGTATCTCTGCACTAAATGAGCTCAAATACCAAAGGTATTTAATGTACCGTAAGCGGGGTGAAATGCAGCAATCAATTTATACTCAAATGTTAGCAGTCATGACCGCTTTAAGCAAATGAGAGGTAATACGCGCTAAAAAAGAAAAGCCTATGAGTGAAAAAGAAAGATACGAAAAGAAAGGAACAGGAACAATTTCAAGAAACCATTAATATTGTGTGTGTGTGTGTGCGTGCGTGTATATATGGGTGTGTGTGTGTGTTATAAAGTGAGTTTCCGAGCAGTGCGCTTCATTCACTGAATGCACATTTATTTGATTCGAGGCTTGGACCGGGGACAGAATTTTTTTTAAGAGTGGTTTGGTTGCCGCGGATTCCCCTTTTATAGCGGTTGGACGCGGGAAAAGATAAAACCTGGGAAGTAAAGAAAACTTAAAAGTGTACAAAAACATTCCTAATTTAGAGAAAAGACACCTGGATGTATACAGAAAATGCAGACTCCTGAGAAGTACAGTGTCCAGAAGTCACCCCTGTTTGCCTTTGTACTACTGGGTGCTTGCTGATTTACAGGCGTATCGTGCTTAGCTTCAATGGCAAGCAGCGTGCGTGTCCACGTAGCTGCCTCTTTCAATGAATGCGGAGTTTGTAACTTCCAACCAGTCCGGGAAGGCAGGGGGAGAAAAGGTTGACCCAACCACATAGGAAGAAGGGAAGAAGCCCTGAAGTGAGGTTATGTGCATAGAACCTCAGAACAGCCAGAAGGAAGAAATAGTTTAAAAAGAAAGAAGAAAAAAAAATGAAACAAAAAGCAGAACAGAAGAGGGCTTTGTATACGACCGCACAAAGATTGCGTACGTTATCTTGGCAGTTGTATATATAGATAATTTAGTCGATGTCGTCTCGAAAGCTATTTCTCACGCAACTTATTGGAGGTTCTATGCAACGCCTTTATTAGTATCACTTGCCCGGGTCAACTTCCCCCTTTGCTCTAAGTCTGTCTGTACTTAATGTGTGTCCAAAATGCAAATAAAGCTTTAATTTCTCTCTCTAGTATACCATTCATACTAATATCATACTCTAGGAAGGTGCCATATTATTGATAGCCCACACAACGTAGACATGTAGCGTCGCCAGCGTAGCTTCAAACAAGCCATATGAACTTTATGATGTTGCGACAACTGGCGAGAAAAAAAAATTCAAAAGAACGGTATGCGGTTTACTTCAAATATTTCCCCCTTTTCCATCCCAAAGATGAATTAGGCCTCTTCACGACCGTTTGCATATCAGCAAAAATTATAAATAGCGCTTTCTGCTTACTACAAAAGTTGGAGTTAACGCCCTCGGTCTGATTTACTCCTGCTGCTGTAACTTAGTTCAGCGTCGTGATTTGTAATCTGCCATTCTGATATGAACGACTTTTATCTTCCAGATTGGTTAGGCTCTACTTGTAGACTAGCATGATACTTTCATTGCAGACTTTGTGCGTGCTGAACCGGAAAACTCCACTTCCATTTCTTGATTGAGTAGAGCGGTTGAACTATGCGGGTGGTTTTCGATAAATGAAATAATGATCCTACCACTGCAATAATCGAATTTGCGTTTGATTGATGAGACGCAGCTACTCCAGCTTATACGTGTTCGAGCCTCCTATTTCACAGAATGTTTTTTTCTAGATGCAGGCCTTTGCCCAAGAGAGTGCTGCTTTGCACTGACCGAAAAGTGCTTGGAATGTAGCGCGGATTTAGGTCAACGGCCTTCCTAATTGGATTAGTTGGTCTATATATTTATATCTGCCTCTAAGGCAGCGTCTCTAAGAAATTAGATCTCCTCTGCTTAGCAAGGTCAAGAACGAAAATGGCGACTTCTCAGGACTTTTAGTCTCATAAGAATGGTGTGGGTATGCTTTACATCCTTATAACTCTCTTGTTTTTCTCTTTGTCTTTACGTCCTCATAACGATGCTGTCAACAGGAGCTAAAATCGTATTTTTGACGCTGTGCACGCAGGGGGCTGAAGTGAATTCATCCTTCCTGTAAGTGATGAAATCTTGAAGGTATTTTTAACAAACATGTTTTTATAAGGTGAGATGACTGATGATACATTTAAAGAATATTGGCTTAGATATCAACCAGTACAACATCCTTGCTAAACCGCTTTCTTTCCTCAGCTCTAGCTTACGGGTAACTTACGCTGAAACAAGAAATTTTGAAGGCTGTGAGCCGGGCTTTTCTTGCAGTCTGCTTCATCTATTTTTGTTCAAAGTGATTTTTGTCTTTTAATAAATTCAATTTTCTTCACAGAGGTTGTTCCGACAGCCGAAGCTATACTACGAACAACTAAGTCGCACTCAAGCTACGCCTTTAATGTTGCAACTTTGCAGTCGTTAATGTTTGGCTCCCCGTTCACACGTATTCAGTTTGAATTCACGCGCACGAAGCTTCAAGCGTAGGATAGATGCAGAATGTCAAAGTCGGGAACTAAGGTTTGGGGAGGCTGGAATCTGTTCTTGCCTTCAACCGCAAAGTCTAATCCCGAGGTGGCAACTCTTGCTACCTGGGCAGTGCCATGAGGTCTTGTAACTGTAAAAAACCAACTATCAGTATTGCACTGCTATGTCACCTGCAATCTGTCTGAGCCACGCCTGTCATTTTTTCTCTCTCAACGCGTGCACTGACTACACCGACGCGGTTATTTAGGGAAAATGAGGTCTTCATTGACATCATGTTAAAATGCGAAATATAACTGCATGGTTCAGTGAAGCGCTATTGAAAAAAAAATGCTTCTCCCAGTGTCTTACAGGTCAATACCTGCATGTAATAAATGGGTAATACCTCATTGAGACATAACTCATTTGGGACACCATTATGTTATTCGCACTGGTTCTTGCTGGGGACGCAGGTTCACCGGAGTTAGGATGGGAAGACAACCGTTGAGCATATAAGATAGGAGAAAACGCAGGCATTTCCTTTATGTCTCTGTGTGTGTCACTGACATCCCCCCATGCCCATGGGACTGGGAGAAGCACTTTACGTACGCTGCAGTGCACTATAGGCTGGGGTGCACTATATGGACTTATACGCAATGAAAAGCATTCTGCCTATAACACTGCTTTCTCGGAACTTACAGCTCGGCGGGACAGAAATTAAAGGCAGTTTACTTTTGTAGCGAGCGTTTAGACGGGCGTGCATATTTTTGTATAGCAACCTCGATCGGTGACGCTCTGGTTTTTACATCACGTGTGACAAAAAAGTAACTTATAACTGAAAAATAAATTTATTAACTTAAAAAACCATCACAACATTAAGAAGTCTATTGATAGGACTTGAATAACTTGACTGCGATCAATTAATTTGGATACTGGCTCAATCAGCAGCTTCAAACAAAGGAGTTCGCATTAGCAAACCCACACCGTAGCGCCAGACAGATAAAGTAGAGCCAAGAAAACATAAGTGTAGGAGAAAGATAGCCTGCCAAACTATGGAACACTGAGAGAAATAAAAAACATAGCGCTTGTAATGCGTAATATTTTGCTTCCTTGTTTCTTTATTTTTTTTTATATGTATGAAGAAGCCAATCCCTCTGTCAAGCCAGCGCTTCCACAGGAGTTTACATACACCTTAAAATTTCAACCAAAATTAGTTTCTCGCTGCTCTGTGAGTCTGTTTGAAGCTTCGTCAATTATTATTTGAAGTTTCACGCCAGAGGTCCGGGTTTAGCTATCTATAGATTCACGTTAGCAGTGCACCATAAAATGCCTGTGGTGAGAAATTTTGATACGTTATAGTGAACAAGAAGGTTCAACCGTCATAGAGGCAGCTGTAGTCTCTGTACTTATAAACATGAAGTCGGCACCGTAAAAAATTCGGCGCAGAATAAAATGCAATTTTAATGACCTGTTTAGCTGTTCTTGCCGTGATTTAGTGGCAAGCTTAAAAGCTGGGTAACACGATTTCCCAGGTTTGGATTCGTCTGGTACTTTTTTCTTTTCAACATATATTTTACAGCTTTCTAATGCACCTGATCCACTACATTTATCATTACAAATTTAAGCTACCGTATTTGCTTTGGTTTTAATCAAATAATATTTTCCCAGGCGATCAGTGCCGCCAGTACGCAGCGGGCCAGCATGGCTTGAAGCAGTCTTTAGCGCCACACGCACTGGTCCGATAACTAGATTTGTTCCTCAGGGAGTGTACTGTCTTTCCCTCTCTGTGCCTCATGTTTCGAGAATGCTGTCCCCCTGCGTACTGCCATTTTGTTTCTCCCTTCTATGTAGAAATTTTGTTCTAGCAGCCCAACCGCAGTGTTTATAAATAACAATGCCCAATATGACGCACAATTCCTACGACAAAACAGAATCGAGCCTGTTTGCTATTCAATGCAGACCGATGATTATGTATATTTTGATAGTAAATAAAAGGCCTTTTGTTTAGCTTGCCGCCAATTACAAGAGCGAAGCCAAGGAGTAAAAAAATGTTTGCTTAGCTGCCATCGCAGTCCGAGTTCATCAACATCTCATGAATCTCAACATTGCTCAGACAGTGCTTTGTTATCCATGGGCAACCCGGTTTCAGAACACAGGCGATTAAAACGGAGACTATCGTAGAGACCCGCTTGAAAAGCACCAGCACGTGCTCTGTATAACAAGAATGTAGGCGAAATCTTCAGTTTTAATAAGTTATGTCAATATCCTTATCAAAGTCCATATTTGTCAGGTTCGAGTAAATTTAGAAGTATCAATGAGTGTGCGCCACCGGCAACACTAGCATGCTCGGGCAGAACAAAAGTTGTGCACTACAGTCCGCCCGAGGCACTTGGGGGTTGACATTGATATAATTGAGCCTGTCACCGAAACCTCATGCAGAACCTCATCTACGAATGAGGATGAGCCAAGGTTTGTCAAATACGCTTATGCCGTGCTTGAAAACTAACACACGAGGAAGAAATTATTTTTCATAATCTATGCTGGTGCGCCAAGACTGGATGCCAGTTTAATCGAATAACGAAAAAAAAAACATAACTTGAGGATGTGCGTCTTACCGCTTTACAACACTTTGGCAAAATGACTTCAAGAGTTAGTTTCTTCTGTCATATAAATTCTCACCTCAACCCTCAAGTACGCAATATTTTATATGTGCATTTCTTTATGCTTTATATATTATGCTGCAAAAGCTTTTCTGTGACGTCCTCCTTAGAAGCCTTCTTTGAGAATGGTTCCGATATATTAATTGAAGTTTGCTGTAGATTTAAAGAAGGCTCATGATTTCAGGTACACTGTACTAGTCCGAAAAAAGAAACTAAGCAAACTCATGAGCCTAAAATGCTTTTGCAGAGAAAGAACTTTCCTCAATGATTTTTGAAACAGTTATTAGCTGTTCTCGCTTGAAGATGTCATTCTTGCTGATCTGAATTCCAGCGCCTTTGAAGACCTTCTGGACGTCTATAGTAACGCCTGGGAAAAAGTGCAAGCTCTGTTAAAAAAAGAAAACATCTGCAAGTGAAACAGGCAAACAGTGTATAAAACTGTATAACATACCTTCACAGCTTTCTGTGCATTAGTCAGCGCTGTGTATTGGGACGGCTAAAGAGTTGAGAAGAAAGCGGCAGAATTATGTCATCAAAAGCACTGTTTACAGGTACAGAAATATAACTATGCGTGCTTCACACATGAAAAATGTTTTCGTTTTGTTAAATACTACAAAGAGCTCCTTGAATCCATGTGAAGAATAAAAAATGGAACTTTTTTTAAACCGGCCAGCCGTCTCTGTTCTTAGGACAACATTATTCTTAGATTGATAGGATTGAAATGCAATATCTTCATGTGCATTTGGTGACGTGGATAGATAAGAGAATATTCGTTGTGTATTTACTGACGAATTACTAGTGGTGTCATCACTTCAATTGAATGTTGTAGCAAGTGCTCCACTCGTAGTTACTGCCCGTAATATAGGATTGTTTACGGTAGCATTTGGTTGTTTTGATCAAGAGTAGTATCAAGAGTAGAATACAATGAGAGATATAAAATTCGTTCTTTTTCCTGAATGCTTGATATGTGAATCATCACATGGGAGTAGTGGCCGCATAACCTATCAATAGATAAACATACCGTCGCAATCTATAACTCCCACCTCCAATTTTAGTCGTGCAGCATTGTTCATGGAAACGGCGCTAAAATTTTCACTATTTCCCCATTCTTTTGTGTTGCCAAAGACACTGCGTCTGCGAACAGCTGGTACGACTTTAAGAGAAGGCCGTTTTCACCTGAAATCGGATAGAGTGGTTCAGACTACCACCCGCAAAGCAGTGAAACAAGGTCTTAATGAAGTTCGGGCATGGTCTCAATAAAGCGCAGAGCAGCTTCAAATCACAGGCACTTTAAAGAAACGCTTCTTGCATAGCCCACAAGTCTGGCACGTAGCTAAAGCAGCCTCTAGGGAGCCCAGAAAAAATTTCCTATCACCATTCTTACTGAAGTGCTGTTTTAGGGGTGCGTCGCAATAAATTTGCGGCCCATGTCTTGGCAAATATCAGCATTAAATCAAAAAGACAAACACACCTCTGAGGACTCTATCAGAGTTTGCGGCGTGAATAAGCACGAAAACGAAAATGCTGTGCCACACATATTAAATAAAAATTTAACCACTGTCCCTGTTGATCCATCTTGGATATTCCGCTATTGCCGGAAACAGTTTTAGACATTTAGCGCGCTTTAAATAAATGACTTGAGCTCTTACTGATCGAGGAAAGGAAAGCTAGACTTATATCTGATTTACTTACAACTCCGCTTCGCCGATCCCGGAAGCGTTCGCCTTGCATCACTAGGATGCACGGGAAGGTTGGCGGATGGGACACCTTCTGGCAATAGATTTCTGTACTTTAATTACAAAAACGACTAAATGACAACCAGCAATAAAAGCGTCGCTACACGGCTCGCCTAGTATCTTTTACACTGCGTGCACAAAGTCTTTCTCTTTGAATTGTTTGCTGTACACGACTGATGAGACGCCGACGGTTGCTTCTCCATGTTTGACTTTATCATCCACACCTTCTTTATTTTGGACGACTTTGGGTAGAAGCGGAAGCTTACAGCAGCTTTTTTTCGTTTTTTGAGCTAACGGCACTGAGTAACACCATGATTACGTATTTGTGAGCGAAAACTAATGAAAGGAGACGGCATCTCATCTGCCGGGAGGCTACTAGCAGCCCGGTTGGCGGAGTCCTTGCCTTGACGTCACACTGCGGCCATAGCAATGGTGCCAGAGTTCGCTCTCGGGGCGAATAGGAATCAAGACGAAGGGTTGAATCATGAAAACTGTTTGTTATTCGCATTGCATTTGCTTCTTGTGCGCCGCGGTAATAGATAAAGACGTTGAACTAGCATTAAACACTAGACACTCTAAAGGGGCGTGGGTGGTCACAGCGTTCCTCTATTACATTGGGACAGACCGCGATTTATTGGGGTATCAGTTATTAGGGCTGACGGTTTTCTGTGTGATTGATTAGAATTGTCGTGCTACTGGTGATCATTGTTGCGCTCGGCCGATGAGCTTGCTAAAACGAGGAACAAGAGATTGCACATTATTTACCATGTTCATCTCGTCAATTGCAAAGGTATGTCAAACAGACACTGTCAAAATGTAAATCCTAACTATGTAAATCCTAACTATCCTAACTATGTCTAGATTGCGATTGTATTTAGGTGTAGCACCTTTAACCATGGCGTGTTCTATGTCAGGATGGAAATGTAGGTCACACTTAACTTAACATTCATTGCCCTGAAAATCAGCCGCACGCGGACGCCTCTTTTATGGGATGTAACTACGCGTTTTCTTTTTCTTTTGCGAAAAAGTGATTTTCGCTCTTGCTTGGAATCGCGTCTACCGTTGTGGTTGTGTAGGGTTTAGCTCTAATAGACATTGTATCCATCTACAGCTGCAGGACACAAAGTGAGTGCCTGCAGTCGTCTTGCACGTTGCCATGGTGACCCTCGTCAACATCGGCCTCCAGGTTCAAGGCTGTTTTTTCCCCGGAGAAAGCACATAAACGTGCCGACAGTGGGCAGTAAGGCACGTAAAGAATCCGTGGGACATCACTCTCCAATTGCATGATTTAGAGCGCCTCCTTTGCCCCTTGCCCGGAATGCACCTTTCAGCCGTTGCGATCATGCAGTTATCAAAGGAATGATACTTTTCCTGTCGCAATAAAAGGCATTCGTTTTTACTTCCGGTGAAATGAGCCTGAAGCATGCTACGGCAAATATTAAATCCAGCTTTTCGGGTTGAGAATGGTAGTATCCGTGTAATCAAGACCAGTTTCATCTACTCTGGCAATGCACAATTAATGGATTTAAGCCTAAGCAATCTTCGAATAATGAAGCTCCGAATGGAACACACTTCACAAAAAATTCCTTTTGTTCCAGTGTCAATCCTACGGCGACATTTCCACTTCAATGCCACAGGTGGACACATTGACCTTGACAAGCCATTTGTGCACTTTTGTTTTAGTTGGAGCAAAGCGATGTGCCTCGGAGTTGCGAGTTCTTGAGATCTTTTCATACGTTCAGATTAACCGTAAATAAATCTACTAAAATATCATTGCAGCGACAGTCACCGTATTCCAGGGAAGGATGACGACTCGTTTAGCCTGGCCCATAGAAAGCAACGAAGCTTTTTATTTCGGTAAGCAGCGAATGTTGTGGGCTTAGCAGTGAAATTTTAAATAGGGCCCGTGTCTGAGTTTCCGTTAGTGTAAATGAAATAGCTTACGCCTGAACCTCGAAAACTGTAATGAGTTTTGATATTTCTTTGTTGCGTTCGTCTTTCGTATGCTTTGTTTTCACTCAAATATTCCTTTTATATATATTTTATTAATTTACAATGTTATGTACCACTTAGATCGTCCTAGTTATTGCGATTTTAAATTTGCGAAATTCGAAGAACTATGATGCATATTTAACATGTAAACGAATTATTGCTGCGCCGAGGTTCTCAAGCATAGCAGAGAACAATGAAACACAGACCCGGACGTCATGTCCGCCCTAAACTTCAGGCTTAAGAAAGCCGCAGATCACTGCATTAATACTCTGGCATCAAACGCACAACTTCTTACAGCAAGGTAGTATACGTGGCGAAAAAAAGGTGGAATAGTGAAAATATAACAATCAAAAGGCAACTCAAAGATCCGGCCCGAATCTTTGATTCCATGTACCATTGCCAAATTGCCGAAACACCCGATGAGAAAGGGGAAAGCAGAAAGATGGGATAATGAGCAAAGCAAAATCTCCGTTTCGATTTGCCTGCACCTAAGTGGTTCTGATTATTTTATCGAAGGTTTCGTTTTCTTCAACATTTTAACTTCTGCTGACGGTTTTTAAATTTTTTTCGCTGATATATTTGTTTATTGTTTCCTACCACGTCATCCTGCCTCCATATCGTTTACATACTCACTACGCTCTATCCTCTTCCTTGCTAATGTGTGTTATGTTTCTTCTCAACATGAGTGTCTTGTTTGTCGCCCGAAGATTGAAGGGAATAAAGCTTCACACTGATTCCTTGTACTACTTGGAGTCGAAGCTTCTGCCGCAGCCGGCCTATCTCGGGACCTTCTAAAGTCAGTCGAACGGCCTCGATACGGCCGTAACGTCGTATTGAAAAACACTGAGGGGTAAAAATGGAGTATTTCTTCGCTTTTGTGTGTAACCTCTGACAGCGAAGTTCGTCTACCCGCGCATACATACATACATACATACATACATACATACATACATACATACATACGTACACAGACACATACGTACATACATACATACATACGTACACACACACGTACACACACATACATACGTACAAACACATACATACGTACACACACATACGTACATACATACATACATACGTACACACACATACATACGTACACACACATACGTACACACACACATACGTACACACACACATACATACGTACACACACACACATATATACGTACACACACATACGTACACACACATACATACGTACACACACATACATACGTACACACACATA
>JAJIZL010030060.1:0-12681 GCA_023969395.1 Amblyomma maculatum | reverse complement strand
TCGCATCCTTGCCACCTGGATTTAGAGCGCCTACACCACCGTCTCCCAGTGCCCATGACGCCGCATTGGCCCGACCTGCTGCGGTGCCGTCGTACTACTTCACCTGGCGCCCAGCCCGCCCTGTTTGTTATTGCTGCGGCTACCGGGGCCATATTTCCCGTTTCTGTTGTCGCTGGCCCCAAATTGGACGTCGCGACAATTACTAATTCAAAACCGACAATTCTACGTGCTTATCAAGTTCTAACCGTCGTTCATCACCTCCTCCAGAAAGTTTTGCAACGCCTCATTGTTACGGGCCTCCCAGACGCCGTTCCCCCTCACATTTATGCCGCTAAACCTCACCGCTTCGCCAGTTTTCTCCAATTCCCCCCCCCCCCCCCCCTCCCTTCTATCGGATAACTAACCAATGCGATTTTAGGAGGGAAACGGCAGTGTTCGGCTATCAAAAATGCCCTCCGGAACGTCCCTCCAATATGAATTTAGTTTGGGTTGAAGGTTTAGATGTTTCATTTCACTTCATTTTATTACCTTAAAGACCCCTCGCGGGGTATTACATAAGGGCTGGGATGAGCAGAAAAGGTACAAGACAATGCAATATATGTGATCATATACAAAAAATGTTGTTTAGATTGCTAGCAAACGATAAAGGGCAGGTGATGTCGACGATATGCTGGGGAAGGCCGTTCCAATCTTTAGCTGCACGTGGGAAGAAGGAGGCTGAAAAAGTAACAGTTGAGGCTTTGATGGGCACGGGTGCCGCATTACCTGTGATACACACTAAGGTGTGTTCCCGCTGGCGCAAAATGCAAATGCCTTAAGATGGTGCACGGGTGCACGCGCTGCTTCGTCTTCATCTTTCTGCCTTGTAGGTACTCATCGTCATCGCTTAGTGTATCCCTCAATAGTGTCCACCAAGTGCGTCCGCCAAGATCGTCTTCTAAATATATACATACCACTAGCGGATTTACGTGTGGCAGCAGTTATCCCTGTTTTTGCATCAAATTTGCCATCAAGTGGTTCGCCGTACAAAATTCCTGGTAATGACTCGCCATTTTCCATTCACGCAAATTACATCTGCTATTAATGCTAAACGTTATTTGGAGAGATTCAAACCGACCTCCAGTTGTGCAGCTTCTCACCACAGTTTCGGTTATTACTACGCTCAGACATGGCGGGAAGAAAAGCGGCCTGCGTTCGGTGAGTGTACACGCACACTCTCGTACACATCTTATAGAGATTCCAATAAAAACAGCTTTACGACATTTAGTAAACCTCAACTAGAAGCATTTCATGCGCGGGAATATAATGTCTCCTATTCATATATGTAAGCCATCTTACGGATCTGTGTGGACTGTTTTCCTAGCAACATGCAAAATCAGGCTGCAATAAAAAACAACGAAATGCAGAATTCACAAACGTCCCTTAAAAATGAAGAACTTTTTGTTCTATATGGGTCAATAGAGTTCACTGACGATTTCAAAGAAGAACAGCGCATATCGAAACAAGAAAACGAGGCATGAGGGCCAGCAATAGTGCCAGGTAAATCCAGCCATCAGCTACAACTTTGCTTTTTGTCTGAAAATGAACTTCTCCTTTAACCATGGATATTTTCTTTAATTTTGTATAGAAGCCCTTGCTTCGTTTTGCTTTTTTTTTTGCTTCTAGTTACGCTTCTAAACCCGTTAGAAGGTGTAATCTTGCATGCACCCGCCATTCACCTTCACTGAAATTTTATGTATTTTTCTCTGCTTAGAGAAATGCACGAGATCGGAAAAACAAAAAAGAGTGGAAATACTCAGGTAGCTGGCATCGCTTGCTGTGTCAAAAAAAAAAAAAAATTTTTTTTTATATATTTATTTGTATCTTCTTGGGTATTACCACAAAAGCGCAGAGTTTGCATTATTGTTCCATTGCCTGCTCTCTTTCTCGCTTCTTCGGGAGGTCCTAAATGTACAGCCCATCTATGGTACGTCTTTCGCTAATACAGTTCTTCCTTTCTGCCCTTTACGTTTCATCGCACAGCGTGCTTTCTGACGGGATCTTTTTTGCTCGTCTCACGCATCAATCTTTGAAAGCAGTGTTCTATTTCCCTGAGTAAGAAGAGTATAATGGAAAAGAATGAACGAGCGCCGAAGAGAACCGGTAGAGGAATGAGCTTTACGCTTCTTGTCGACATTCTTGAGCGTAAACAGCTTAAAACTGCTTTTCGCTGCCTTGCATTCAACACGCGCGCATCGAAGCAGCTTTAAACAATCTTAATCGCGGTGGCAGCTGTGAGCGGTCTTTTCCACGGCCGCTTTATCGCGGCAAAAGCAACAATGGAGAGAGCCAGCTTGTATAAAAACTGGGATTTCGAATACAACACACAGCTTCCGGGAACTTAATCTGCGTTTCAAAAAGCTCTCTATACATAAATGAACAGCGGTGTAGTTTTTTAAGCCTGTTTTTTGAATTGTTACTTCTCTTCTCTTATTTACTTTAGATTTAAAGTCTACGTTTCGATGCATTCAACCCCACTTAGCCAATTTCCAAAAGATTCTTGTGCGCAGAAAACTATCATTCCTGCTTTAAATGCGGCGAGAAAGCTTACAAAGCGCTACGTTGCAAGATATACTGAGCCTATCACCAGGGAGTGTTTCAAAATGAATATTAGCATCCGCATAATAAAAAAAAAGATTGAAATTCAAAACGACTTAAATGTTAGCTACTCATTGGCTTTCAAAGGAGTTAACAAAGCGATGTGGCAAGGCCGTTGGCAATTGACGTTTCCAACATTCATGAAAAAGCCCACCCTTCTCGCCAACCGAATTTATTGAAATAGTGTCGAGCCTCTTCGATATAGCCATTGCACTAACCTCCATTGATTATACTTGGCTCAAAGCGGGACGCTAGCAGAATGCCGCGGTACCTAGTGTGTTCAAGCGAAACTACACAGCGCTTTTGAAATCCACCACTAAGCGGAGAAATGTAGTTAGAAGACACCGCAACAAAATCGACATTCTGTCATGGTAAGCCCTACATTTATATCACAAATCCGCAGCAGAGTTGAGGAGAACCATATGGTCGTTTGATCTACTAACCACCGCACTGTTTTAGCATTTCAAGTGACCCACAATATCTTATAATAAATACTATACTGCACACATGCCTTCGAATATCTCTTACTTGCTACCGAGCTTTAGAGCATTGGCATTGTTGTAGCATCCGCCTGGTGATCTTTGCAAGAAAGTTGATCTGCTTTTGGAGAAACGAACAGCGTAGGGTCGTCGGGAATTTTCTCAGGCTATTTCCTTTTTCGGTACTCTTCTTGCCGCCACTATTTAATTTTAAGCACATTAAAACTCTTATTTCTACCTACCTCTCCTAATGTGACTAGCGGCTGCTGTCATGCGTAAAAATAGAAACGTGTGAAAGCAACAAAAAAGAAGCACCTGTTAGCTGAACGGTAGCGACACCTTTATGTGAAATCAAAAGGCGATGCCACGGTTCAACACTATAATAGTATGTGTTGCTCTGCCTGAGCCCCATTATGTAAACAAATATTGGCAACGTGTTCAGATGCGCCGGGAGACGTTGGCTTTGGGCTTATTTTGTACAGAAGTGGAAAACAGTTCGCGGGAGGAGAAACACGAAGTAGGGGGCTGTCAGGGTGGTTCGAATATTGACAAAGGGTCAGGGCGAATAGGAGCTTGCGTGTATCAGTGTCGACAGAATATCCATAGCGTAACTGCCCCGACAAACACCCCCTAAATTTTGCATTCTACCATCTTTAGAATTTTCAATATTCTTGGTAAACGCAAGGTCGCTTCCTCGGAAGCTGCAACACTCAACTTCTGTACAGAGCAACTAACAAGGGAATAAATGACTGAAAATAAAGCTCAATTGTTGGAACTGTTTGAGAACTTCTTGGAAGGCGTTCTGGACATGGAATCACAGAATGTCTGAAATTTAGGCACTTCGGAGTAAATGAATAATACCACATGGTAGAGTATAGATTTGTAGTTTACATGTATTCGTATCATATCAAGGTACAAAATATGATTTGTATTTTGTTTATGTGGTGTTCGTGGCACATACACCCTGCGCGGAATGTGGATAATGCGCGCTTCGCTCTTCGGACGGCGCCTTCCGTTATTTTTCCTCTCAGTCACAGGTTTTCACTTTTGGCAACCTCATCAGAATCTCGTGTAAACGGTTGAATGCAGCGCACTTGGGAACGGACGATATTCTCTGGCCTAGCTCCATTCTATCCTAAGGAAAATGACCTGATCAGACGGAGGAGAAGCACAGCCGTTCATCATCATCATCATCATCATCATCATCATCAGCCTGACTCTACCCACTGCAGGACGAAGGCCTCTCCCATATTTCTCCAATTAACCCGGTTCTGTGCTGGCTGCATCCACTTGACCCCGGCGAACTTCTTTACCTCATCCGCCCATCTAACTTTCTGCAGCCCCCTGCTACGCTTTCCTTCTCTTGGAACCCAGTTTGTTATCCTAAACGAGCATCGGTTATCCTCTCTTCGCACCCCATGTCCTGCCCATGCCCTTTTCTTCTTAATTTCCACTAGAATGTCAGTAACTTGAGTGATTTCTCTGACCCGTTCTGCACGCTTCCTATCTCAATATTATCCCTACCATTTTTTGCTCCATAGCCCTCTGCGTTGTCCCCAACTTAAGTAGAACCCTCTTGGTTATCCTCCACGTTTCAGCTCCATAGGTGAGTACAGGTAAGATGCAACTGTTGTGTACTTTCCTCTTGAGCGATACCGATAAGCTTCTAGTGATAATCTGCCAGTGCTGCCAAATGCGCTTCATCCCAATCTTATTCTTCTTGTTATTTCCTTTTCATGATCCGGATCTGTGCTTACTACCTGGCCTAAGTAGACATATTCGTTTACTACTTCCAGTGCTTCGCTACCTATTGTAAACTGCTGCTCTTTTCCGAGGCTGTTGAACATTACCTTAGTCTTCTGCATATTGAGTTTCAATCCCACCTTTCTACTTTTCCTGTCTAGGTCACCAATCATTCTTTGCAGTTCATCTTCTGAGTTACTTAGCAAGGCAATGTCATCAGCAAATCGCAGGTTACTGAGGTATTCTCCGTCTACCCTTGTCCCTAACTGCTCCCATTCCAAGTCTCTGAATACTTCCTCTAAGCAAGCTGTGAATAGTACTGGAAGATCGTGTCTCCTTACCTAACACCTTTGTTTATGGAAATTTTGTTACCTTCTTTATGCAGAACTATGGTTGCTGTGCAGCCACTATATATATCTTTCAGCACTTTCACGAACGGCTCGTCTACCTCCTGATCACAGCCGCTATCCTTTGGCAATCAGTGCCTTAGCACTAAAACAAGAGCAAATGTAAACAGTGAAGACCAATTCAGTAGACTGCCTGTCTGCCTGCCTTTCCCTAGCCGGCATGGTGAAATCAGCAAGAACTATGTCTGCCACTCTTCCAGCAGTCCGAGTATTACCCAGCGTTTCCAAACTTGAGCCGCAAAACTGATACGGCTTACGCCGCTGGGCATCAATCTAGAGGCCTCTCATACTGCCGCTGGTGATTTGTCTTGGTCAGCGAGCAGGACGGGTAAATAGAAGTGATTCAGGCAGAGAATCTCGAAGAAGGCAACGCTGTCACGAGGCAAACGATGCCTGTTTCTGCCAGCAAGCTTTAGTTAGCCAAAAATATCATACGAATAAGTTATACCTGAAGCAAATACATTCACCGGCATGACTCTACTCAAGCGTATTCACACCCGCTTCCAATGTTTTACTATGCTATGATATATTCCCCCTATACTCTCTCCCTCGCCACCCTGTTATCTTATAGAGCACAGTAGAGAAACCTTATTTCAAATCTTACTCCAAACAATGCAACCGTTTGAACAAGCATAGCATGGCATGCAATACTGTGAGGTGGGCGGATAATATTATTGACACTAAAAACAAATGAAAACAGGATCCTAAATGAGGGAAAGTTAATTTGAGAAATTTTATAGAACCATTTCTTGCGGCGAAGAGGTTAGGTTGACGAAGCTGAAAATGTTTAGAGACGCAAGTTAGAGCGAGTGCGTTGTTAAAAACATTACATCTCGTCTTGAAACCTCGCCCATGTGTTATGGGCATTATATATTTCACCACTTCAGAACATTACTTCGGCGTTCTTTGGTAGTCTGATGAGATTTCGATAGTCAAAACAATCTGTTTGATGTAGAACAGCGCTACCTTGAAGCTAAAAGCTTGAATTTTTGTAGCCGATTTCACCCGCTGACACCAAAGGTAGCCGTTTACGGGCCGTTCTTTATCGAAAATTCGGAGAAATGTGCATGCCTGACGCTGGCCGGCGGCTTTTCCGTCAAGCATAGGGCCAATTCTCCTTGGATATGCTTTTCACTTCAGTCTGCCAGCGCATTATTTTCTCCTTAAAGTGCGGACAGAAAGGCATTTCGGTACGCTTGCAAGGCTTCTAGTTAAAAAATAAACAATAGAAATATTACAAAGCAATTAGTAAACACAAATCATCTCTTCAAGAGAGCATTTTAACAATGTTGCACATCATGTTTTGTATTGCATGCATGTGTCAGCACCATAAAAAGTTGTTTCTTTTTATTTTCGCTTAGGTAGGCGAAAACATGCGGCCTTACGTTTGTGCGCAGCACAATACTGGTTATAATAAAATAAGCAAATTCGCGCAGTTTGATCTAGACAATGCATAAACATTAGGTCATGTGCTGACCTGCGAAACTCAGTGTTTATAAAACGACTGAGAGAAATTTAAAGGTAAATGCGAAGAAGAAAAATCGATGGAATTGAGCAGCAAGCGGATGCAAATCATACACATCAAATAATATTCAAAAAGCAAGAACATATTTTGAAGTTTGTCGACCCCTGACACGTTAGAATTATTCTCTGAAATAACTATTTTTGTTTCGATTCTAATGAATAGTTAACGAATTACACAAGGCAGCTGTTCTTGCAAACCTCTCGAGCCTTGTAGTAGCACAAATTTGTATGAATTAGCTGTCCATAGACTGTTTTTCCACTTTTGAAAGGTTGCAGCGAACATCAGTGCACGCCGCGGCATATGGCCTATATCTGTTACTCTCTAGGAAAATACCCTGTCTCTAGTTTTGCGGTGCTGCCTGAGCGCATGGCACTAAGCGAATACAGGGGGTTATTTCTTTCAATAGGAGGGTAATAAAAAAACAAAACCAATTATCTTATCGCAAGTCGTCTTTGTTGGCGTCTACAGTAAAGCTGCAGCTTCTTAAACTCTCCTTTTGTATTCTGGGCCCATGGTGCTTAAGAAGAGTGTACGAGCCCTCGCAGACAAAGGCCAAGCGCTCCGGATACGACGCTGGAAGATGACCTGGATTTCGCTCCTCCTGAAGTAAGCAAGCTACTTCTCCTTATGACGCCCCATAAAAAGCAAACTGTGACGGATGAGAGACACCGGGACGGCATCCATAATCGCCGCACCCTGAGCATAATTATCCGCCTGTGATAGATGTCTTCTCACCACGGGCAATAACTCGCAGCGAAGACGAGCTGGTGCGTGCATGCGGTGTACGAGGCTTTGCCTTTGTTGCACCTGCTCGCGTCTCCGCTCGGCGGAGTGATGCGCCATCAGCGACGTGCGACGGCGGTCATGGGTTCCCCAAAGTTTTCGTAATTATGAGCATTATTTACTATCTTACCTCTTGCAAGGAGGGCAACCATCAGTGAATGAACAAACCTCTGTGCATAAACAGCGCTTAGCGGTCCGCAGCGCACGCATCGTCATGTGCAGACTTTCTCAGCACCTAGGATCTCCACTTCTCATATAATTACAGAACAGCGCAGAAACAGCCGTGATCAGAAACTTGTGCGCCAGGCTACTGAAAGTTGGCGTTCAATCAAGAAGTATTGTGCTTAATTTCTTTTTCTGTTGGGAAACTATTGAATACAAAGATGCTTGATTGCGCCGAAAATTTACCTTAATCCTTTACTAAGACTGAGAATTCGCGGGGTTTCAGTTTATATGCTTGTTTCTTTCATGTTTTCGTTGTACTTCAGTATACGGTCCAAGTGACGTGCTTAATTCCTGATATAATTGGGGTTAGGGTAAGTTCAACTAAGGAAATATGTTGCAATTTCAAAAGTATTACTCTTTGCAAAAAGTGCGCCCACTACTGACATGCACGTCTAAAATGATTATTCAGAGTCAGAATCGATTTGTTTTTATTCGTTTGAGAGATCGCCTACGAATTTGATGTTAGAACAATGTCTCATAGTAAAAGAATGAAAGAGGAGCTCCCAAGCGAAATAAGTGGAAGTTACTTAAAACAATGCACTGCATATTAACAATCAAAGGGGATACGTAAGTACTGAAAACATAACATGTAACATTTTCGCATACTGAACTTTAGCTAGAATAAAATAGCATAGCGTAAAACCATGACGAAAGTTCTAATAGGAAACATGCCTGAATAATGAGTATTGACATAAAGTTGCGAAAAAACGAAGTGTACATGGTCGTAAATGTATCAGTTTTAGAGGACGTTTTACGGTTTGTCTAAAACGATTTAACACGTTCTAACGTCCAAATATGCGGTCTTCCTTAAGAGACCTCATGAGGACTGAACAGCCTGCTTGGCATACTTATTTCGCACTTTTCGTTTGTAATTTCGTTCGTTCCTTATTTCTGTTCTAGGCAAATAATAAAAATTGTAAAATATGATGTGGAAATATTTAAACAAGTGCCCTAACCTTACGACGAATAAAATATTCTTTCAAAAGTTTGGGGTTCTTTCTCATCGAGTAGTAGTAAAGAGTACCATGAAACACCGAATGAAAATATTTTTCAAACAATGGAGGATATGTAGCAAAAAATAGCAAGCCTACCAAGTTGAGTTAGTGGTTATAATAATTTATATAGTTTATATAGAGCTCATTTGATCATAGCTCCTTCATACCGATAGCGTGACGGATTTGTGCTACGACCTTCGCCATTTCATTAATAGAAATGGGTGCATGGCCATTGACAGAACACAACGCAGACTGATTTTTCAACTTCTTTTTCTAAAACAAAACAGAAAGCGGCTTTGCCAGAAGCTGCAGCATGGACAAAAAGTAATCATTTTCACGCAAGGCTAAGGTAACTTATTATTCGGTCATAACCACTGGACTCTTCCTCGAGTCAAATGCTTTTTCTTTAATCCTCAGTAGGTGTATGCTCCTTGGATCGTCTAAAAGCGCACAGCATAGATGTAGTGCATATAAGTATCGTAATAATGATATGCATATTGAAAACAATTGTATCCATTCGTGCGATATCTAGATTTACTTTTTCTTTAAACAATTTCAGGTAAAAGTGAATGCGTGGCTGCATTAGTGCAGAAATGTGTTTTCTTGGGTTGAGAGTTGATATGATTGAAACTACCACAACCACAATTTCGTGCCATAAAAATCCTAAAGGCAATTAGAGTTCAGTAAATGTAACTGGCATCGAGCTGAATGCCGCGAATATTGAGTAACCTCGTTTCGCGTCTGCTACTGTGGACGTGTACACATCAGTGTAGACGGAGGGAAAAGGTTGAGGGAGCTACCTGCGTCGTTTTATTGTCTTGTGACGTGCTCTAAAAGTCGGGACAAAAATTATTTTCGTCATGTAAAACAGAGCTGTTTATGAAGTATTTGCGGTATTATTAATATATATATATGCTCGAATTTGAAACTTTAAGCCTTACCAGCGCTTCAGTTTTGCCAGCGTTTCATTTTCTTATGTACGCCTGCACAAAACCGGTGAAGGAATAAACATGCCAGGAATGTTTGATAATTAAGATCTCCAATGCTTCAACTCATACTCCGCGTTAAAAGCCAAAGTAATCATAATGCTAACGACCTACCGTTCCCTAAAATTCAATATCAACAAACAAAAAATTTTCTCAATACATTCGTAAAAAAAAACGTGAAATGCGAATAAGTTTTTGGGATAGCATTCTCGCAAATGGCTCTGAAAAAGGCAACTTGAGCTGAAAACATAAGGAAGCCTTTTTCAGGCGGAAAAAGTCTAACCCTTTAACGTTCATCTAGAGCAGTAGGAAAAAAAGCTTGGACACTAAATCCTTGTTCATTACATGTCTTCACAATACAACAGCATACAATTCTTTTTGTGATGTGGCATGCATAACCACTGAAATTGTACCTACCACCATTACTATACATATGAGTTGAAAAAAATTTCATTACAATGAATGACTTCGCTAAGGAGTTGATTATTATACACAAATGGAAAATTTTGATGGAAAAGGGAAGGGAGAGGACATGCGGGTGGAGGGTTATGCCGGGATTCCATCTGCTGCCGCCATTTCTGCGCTTGTGCAATAAGCGCCCTTTAATAAAAAAATCTATTCTTACCATGACAGTCACATCTCCATCTTCTTTCCTATAAATAGAGTGGGATACTTCTGACTCGATGTTTCCACTTGCCAGTCATGGCGTGCGATAGGTCACAAGAGGCATGTCGGGTATGATGGCGGGTGACAGGTTGACTCTATGTCACACCAATGCCGTAGACCTTCCACTTTAGTGCATCATTTATGTTATCTAACATTATTCGTCACATAAAAATGAATGCGGGACCGACGCGGTTTAGGGTTGCTCTTCGCAATGCCGCCATATTACTCCAGCGTGCAGTTGGAAAGTCGCAGCCTCAAAATAAAGGGCAAGCTATCTTATTCGATGTTATGGAAGATGCTACATGCGTAACGTCGTCTAATAAGACTAAAGAAAGATGTCGCACCTAAAACGACACAAGCACTAAATTCAGAAGCTTAATTAGCCGAGCTATAAGTGACAAAAGAAAGATTATCTCTCGAAACGCGAGCCGCGCCCAATGTTCTTCTAATGAACCATTACCATAATACGCACAGACCCTCTTTTGTGTCCCTTCCATTTTGGTCTGTACTAGCTTTAGTGTGCCTGTATTTTCGTTATCTCTGTCTTCGCTAAACTAGCGCAATTTAAGGGCAAAGACGATAGATGGTAGTTGGTTGATAACGAAGGCCTTGCTTTCAGGCGTTCTGTTCTAAGGCGGCCTTTGTGGGCTCTTGTCTGAGCGAGTGTTCTCTTTCGCATTAAGGCAACTGTGTACAATGGAAGCCAGGAAAAAAACGTAGAAAAAGCAGACAAATTTGTTTTCATCTGAAATAAGGGCTGAAAGAAAGGAGGAAAAAAATGAAAGCCGGTTATGTTAGCCTGCACATATATGACCGTTAACTTGACCAGAGCCGGAACCATTAACCGAATATAATGTTAACTTTAATATAAAGGACTCTACACACGCAAATATAAAAAGCTGATTTCCGGTACCTTTTTAATGATTTTGAATTAATATGTCTTATTTTGGTGTGCGATGGCCGTATAATAAAAAAAAATTGGTTGCGGGCTGTGAGTATATATGTGTGGCTCAGATAAGAACAGTCATCGAGGTTCCATGCCCATCGTTTTGCTGTCAATAAAACGTTTACTTGATGCTTCACTGTGTCGAAACCAAGTAACGAACCTGATTCTTGGACGATGTGCCGTTATTCTCTCAGAAAAGAATGGTATGTCATAACAGATAGAAAATGGCATTTTGGCAAATTTTGCTGCTTGCGCACTGAAAATTTGTTGTAGATGTTTTTTAACCAATACATCTGTGAAGCGTTTTCTTTTAGAAAAGCTATAAAAAGTGTTTTTTTTACACTTTCTTAAGGAATTATCGCAAACGTTGCTGCAAGACCGACGTGTAACAAAAGAACTCAATTTTCATCACTCCAATCTGGAACCAAGCAATTAGGTGATGACAACGAAACTTTTTCCTTAGTTAGACATATCACGTGCTTTACTTCAAGCAATATTTACAGCTTTAGACCGCTAAGCGCTTTGTACAGACCGCTTCAAATTCTTCCAAACTTCAAAAAATGTAAAAAGGGGAACTTTGATTGCAATAAAATCACCTTCGATTTTTTAATAAAACCACCTTCAATGATGCTCAGTAGATCTTGATTATCACTCACTAAAAGTATAACATAATATTGTGTAAAATATGAAATAAATTTATAACACAGCTCATGGCGTAAACATGACAATTTCAACCCTATATTCTGCCACAGTTACCTGAGAAGTTAATACATGAGGTTTTACTGTCCAATATGCAGGCCCAGTTCGTTATTCCAGACAAGCTTTTTAGCTGCACATAAACGTTTTTCACTACTCCGATAAAATATCTGACATAACTCCGAAGTACGAAAATCGGAACTTTGATTGAATTTAAACGAAGGGAAATCTTTATTTCTATAAAATATTCGAAATTATCCTCAGTATTCCGTAATTACCAGGCAGTAAAGAATACTAGATTATATTGTTTTAAAGATAGTCATGAATATAAACATTCGCACGTGTATATATTTTGTAATAACGTTGATTAGGCCATGCCGTAGGAGGACAAACCTTAAGAACCTTCGATCAGTGCCTACTGCACATGTATAATTTTATGGAATACACGGACTGACGTCATGACAGCAGTTTTTAAGTTCATTTTTTGCTATAACATGTCTCACATACTATTCGTCGAAAGCCACTGTGGTGCAATCTACAGAAGCAGAGGGCGGCGTTGCCTTCCACCTGCTCTAAAAGTCAACGCTGGACAT
>JAJIZL010030059.1:0-25873 GCA_023969395.1 Amblyomma maculatum | reverse complement strand
CGACAGCGCAGCCATGCATCTTTTTCTCTTATTTGACTCGAGCAGGCTCCACCACCTCCAGGTGTGCGTCCGGCTTCCCCAGTGCTCAGCGGAGGAGCCCGCCAGTCTCCATACACCCTGTCGGATGGACTAAGCTCGCCCATGGCCGGCTCTCCCATGGCTGGCGTCTCTGCGCTTCTTCGGTCGCTGGACAGCCCCTCACCCCACGGCTTACAATTATGTGAGTTGACTTTGTATCGAGCGATGAGTTGTTGCGCCGTGTTTTGCACCTCAGCAGGTGTTCACGGCTGTTCAGTTTAATGCACGTTTCACGTTCAGCCCTGTGTGTTTTAGGAACGCAATGAATGGAAAAGCGATACAGGCCTCTACAACGTTGAGGCTTCCTCTCTCGCACTTCTCTATCATCACCTCTTTCTTTGGGAACCGTAAAATGTCCTTGTTCATCATTTTACCTGCAATAAGAGTAGCTTGACAATGTGCGGGAGTTAAATGCGCTTCATCTTTCTATATTATGATACATGCATTAGTGACCAACGTAATTACAAGTGCGCAGGTAATCCTACTTTACAGAAGCAAGACTTACTTGATCGTATTACATTTTCTGTCTCATTATTGATACCCAAATACTTATTACCTGCTTTCGTGCATGTCCTTTTTTTTTTCTTGGTGGGTGGAGGGGTGGGGGCGTTCAAGTGCTTAGAAAACTCGTAATTGACCTACCTTCTGTCACCCTGCGCCAGTAAAATTCATCATCACACACCCTAAAGCACAATCTTGACATCATTCAGGAAAATAGCTATCCCTGCGCGCTTTACAGCGGCGCCTTATTTGATCAGGGAGTTTCCTATCGTCCGCATGGGTACAGAGCCGCTGCCGAAGTTATGGGAGCGAGCCATTCGCTACACATGCTTCGAGGAACGAGCCGATGATTTTTCCTAATTCTACAATCTACTACTGTGCCGGAGTACCCGAATTCGATCCAGACCGCCAACGACTGCGCTTCGATGGAGGCGAAATGGAGAGGTGTCTGCGTGCTGTGCGATGTCAGCGCTGTTGTTGGTGCTGTGGCTGTAGGAAGAAGAAAAAGACAATGAAGGGCTTGCTACTAGCTCTGTAGCTGAGCCACCTCCGCTGCCTGATTAAAAAACTGGTTGATTTATAGGAAGGGAAAGGCGCGGTAATTGTCTCACTTGTTTTCTGTGGACACATCAACCGCGCCTTAAGGGAAGGGAGGAAAGTGAGAGTGAAAGTGGAAAGAGAGAAAGAGGAGCCGTAGTCGAGGACTACGACGTAATTTCGACCACCTGGGGATCTTTAACGTGCGCTGACATCACACAGCACACGGACGCCACTTCGTTTCGCCTCCATCGAAACGCAGCCGCCGTGGTCGGGTTCGAACCCGGGAACTCCGGTGCAGTAGTCAGGCGTCTTACCACTGCCCCACCCCGGCGGTGCCACCTCCGCTGCCTCGTGGGACAGAAGAGAGAAAGTAGAGAAGGAAAGTAAAAGAACAGGGAGAGAAGACGCGCGCCGCAACAGCCGTCGTCCACCACCTAAGTGGTGGCGGGTGCAATGACGGCCTACAACAGATAAAAGTTTGGTGGCTGGCTAGCCCTCGCCGCAAGCGGCGTTGACCTACCGTCCCAGCCCCGTAGGGCCAGGAACCACCCTTCCGTTATGTCAGCGCACGTTAAAGATCCCCAGGTGGGGTGGTCGAAATTACTCTGAAGCCCTCCACCATGGCTCCTCTTTCTCCCTCTTTTCATTTTTCGCTTCCGCTTCTTGCCTTCCCTTACGACGTGGTTCAGGTGTCCACAGAAACATGTGTGACAGATACGTCGCCTTTCCCGCCTGTGAACCAATTTACAATTTTATATTTAGCTTTTGTGGTCAGTGCCAATTAACTCTGATATGTAACGTGTTTACGCTCACAAAAAATATCTGAATGAGCGGATTCTGTCGTTGTGAGGCTCCTGATGCTCTATACGTGTGGAAGTAATTCGTTGTTGTTGTGGCTGTAGGAAGGAGGAAACGAAAATGCACGGGCCTGCTACTGGCTCTGTAGCTGAGCCACCTCCGCTGCCTCGTGCAGACAGAAGAGAAAACAGAGAAGAAAGAAAAGGAAGAGGGAAAGAAAGACGCGTGACGCAACAACAGCGGTCGTCCACCACCGAAGCGGTGGCGGGTGCAATGACGGCCTACAACAGATAAAAATTCGGTGGCAGGCTAGCCCCCGCCGCAAGTGGCGGTGACTTACCTGCCCCAGCCCCATCTAAGGACGTAATTCGAGACGGGGAGGGCAAGGTGGTTAACCTGCAGAAGCGACGCATGGCATATAAGTAACGTCGTAGTGGCTAGCTTCAGATTTATTAATATCCCCTGGGGTTATCTGTCGAGTGCTGTCGTCCCAAAGCACATGAAGTGCATTTCGCCTCAATTTAAATGTGGCGCCGCAGGCAGAATTCTATCCAGCTACCTTTGGCTCAGCAGCTGAGAGGCAAAGTCATGCAGACACCAGGGCAGGTATCAACCCACGGAATCTGGGCAAATGCTTGTATACAGTGTGGTCATTGTGAGAAGCGTACCTCTACGGCTCGTACGGGAGAAAAGGCATCGCGTCTCCATTGCCGTACCTATAATTTCGGAGAAACGTGTCGAAAAATTGTGCACGTGAATTTGAAGGAAAAATGCGACGCAGTATAAGTTCCTTGTGCTGTGTTCAGGGTGGTGTCATGCTATATCACTTCCCATCTACTTGTCTAGTGAGAGGCAATAGGGATTTTAACCGACCACATATGTACTCACTTCCAATTGGCTGGCGTTCTATGTAAATTTAGGCGTCCACCTGGAAGATACGCAGATACTAGGCCTTCCTTTCCCTGGAAGCAAACCAACTAATGACGTTTGACCCTTCGCCAAACTCTGATTCTAACAATGTCAAAAGTTCATGGAATGCAAAGACGAAGTTAAAGAAGCTATCGCGTCAACTTTCAAAGAGCCACTCCAAGGTTGTTGTTTTTTTTTTTTCATCATTTTGAGTTATTGATTGTATTACATTATTCGATGTGTCCTAACTCCGACACAGAGGAAATGTTTTTCCAAATTTCTAGAACTATTTCTTTAAATGAAACAGCAGCATATCGAAACCAAAATTGGTTTTCTGGCCAGAGACGGCGTGCCCCGCCGGGGTGGTGCAGTGGTAAGACGCCCGACTACTGTGCCGGAGTTCCCGGGTTCGAACCCGACCGCGGCGGCTCCGTTTCGATGGAGGCGAAACGAAGTGGCGTCCGTGTGCTGTGCGATGTCAGCGCACGTTAAAGATCCCCAGGTGGTCGAAATTACTCCGTAGCCCTCCACTACGGCTCCTCTTTCTCTCTTTCCACTTTCATTCCCACCTTCCTCCCTTCCCTTACGGCGCGGTTCGGGTGTCCACAGAGCAAGTGTGACAGTTACTGCGCCTTTCCCTTCCTGTGAACCAATTTAACTTTAACTTTTTAGACGGCGTCCTAATTGAAGAAACGGTGACGTCGTATACGATATTGGAAAACACTCGCAGGAGAGTTGAAAGACGAAATAAAATAAAGCCTGGAAAACAGTACACATTACATAAAGTGCCTGTGATGGCCTAATACAAGCTTCAAAATTTCATGATCCCGAGGGGAGTGAGCAGTAACGCGGGGATATATGTTTGTGACGATACAAGCGCAGTGTTGTCCGTAGAAATTGTCTGAACAGAGACCCCGTAAACTGCACATTTAAAATCGAATTGCGTGCGAATGAATAATCGCACGGGGTAGACAATTGGCATAATACATCAGGGTGGAGAGGGAAACCTACAGTAAAATGTTACTAGAATATGCGAACGTCGAAAAACCTCCGGAGTTGCTAAGTGGAAGCTTAAGCATCTTCCTGGTTTTTGTACTGTTTACGGATTAGGGTTTGTAAAAACTATGGGGAGAAATCAAATCGGCAATCGCAAAACAAGTATTCCGGTACAGTTTGCACGGCTTCCACCATGAAAGCTCAGCATCACCCAGGAATTTCAGTTGCTGGGAGTACTATCCATTTAGTTGTCGAAAATGGTTGTGAGCCCAGGATTCATATGATACAGCCGCTAAAAGGGAGATGTTGCACATGCTGCAAACTATGCTCACGAACAATCTCTCGGGTCGCTCTCGTTTTGTCAAATATAAAAATGTAAAATATCTCCGCCGAATTAGGTTTTGGTGCTACTGGCAGCCAGCAAAAGTTGCTCGCTAAACAGGGGATGGGGGAGAACTTGTACAAAACGGAGATAAAAGACCTGTGTGGCGGAGATATCGGCATGCGCTCTACTGTCAGTCGTATACGACGGGCATTGAACATTGTGTCAAGGCTGAGGCCACTGGTCCTTTTTCAGAACGTTTGAAACACCACTATACTCCTGCAACAAAACAAATATCTCAAGATAAATATAAATTTGTGCACGTTTGCGCACGTGCATACTTTATTAGATGTTTTCTATAAGACGCGCTGTGTAGCTTTTAATTGAAATTTTTGTTGCTGTTGAATGTTAGCAGTCGTCTCAAAAACGTGGCCCACTGAAGTTTGGTCATTCGTGCAGTAATTTTGAAGCTCTAACTTGTACACTGCGCACAAGACTATTGAAACACACACACACAAACACACATGCACTGAATGGACGAAGCGATGTGTGTTCCTTCTACTCGTCTTGTGCTGTGTGTTCAAGTTTCCGGTAATTTTTGAGGCTACAGCTTCCCTCGATCGTACTCAATCTGAGCACGCGCCTCACGCTGATGCGTTCCGCAGCCGACACCGAGGCCTCCAACAGTGTACAACTGCAAGTGCTCGCCTTATCGAGTCCATCAACGACGAGCCCCAAAGGAAGGCGAAAGAAGAGGCGCCCTCCAGCGATCGCCTCTCCGAAACTGGCCATGTCTCTGCAGAAGACTGCGGAGACATTGATGGGAATGGTACGTCACTGCTTTCCCATCTAATCGAATGCGTGAATCGTGAATCACAATAAAATGCACGTGGCATCACGCGCCACGTGTCCTACTTGCTTCCAAAGTTCCTTAAGCGCGTCTGTTGCGGTGGCTTATTCGAGTACCGTGGCCCAATCAATTTGATTCAAGTTAAGAAGTGTAAGCCTGCTTGCTTGCCTATACGTTCACAAAAACTGGAGGCCGCGCTAGAACGGCGAACCTTACATTCATCAGAACCGATTTTTAAGAACTTTTTTCTCCCTTCAAACTGCCAGGTGGATTACCAGACGTGTTCCTATGCAGCTTTACTGTGAAGCAAAACTGTCTGCGCACTCCCGATAGCAATAACAGAGGTTTTGAGCCATTTATTAGGACTTAAGTCTCTTCACGACCCACTTTTTCGAAAAATGCCAGCGCAAGAAAGTAGAGTGCAATGCAGGGAAAAGAGCATTGCCAAAGAGGGCGGAAAGGCTCAATCTTTCGACAGCGTAAGCGAGCTACGAGTACGGATATAGACCTACCTATGAGCAAACGGAGCAATAAGTGTCGATCTTGCGCCGCTATAGGGGATCACGTGGCTCCTCTTACTTGGGGTCCCTCTTGCAGCTGTAGAATTTGCTGCCTGTAAAATTTATTTGTTTGAAAAGACGCACAGGTCACGCTAGTATGTTTATTATTCTCACATATAACTAGCTCCTGCGTTGGACATTTTGATCATGAGCCGTCACCGCAAACGTGGCGGATTATGTTTGTCGTAACGACTGATTGCTTGTTCAGTGCTAGAATTTACGAAACAACGCCATAGAGGCCGTCATTTCGGTCTGAAATATGTCGAGAGGGAGATAATAATGATTATTTGCATTGAAAACGGATAAAATGTTCGCACTGTCGGGTGTGCAACAAATATTTCTGGGAACGATATTTTACCCATGCAGTTGTCGCAAAAGCTAAGCATAGAAGTCTGCGTCAAAGAAGCTAGCTAAAACACACTTACTCCATTTCTCTTAATGAATATATGTTTCCTCAAGATTACACTTTTGAAATATCCAGAATAAGCCTTCGGACTGCACCCCACCAGTCATTCTAACTCGTGCGATATCAGCTCAGGTCACAAAAACCGAGGTCGAAATTCCGAACTCCATCCACTACAGCTTTCCTCGCAGCCTTATAAGCAAACTTTGACTCATAACGACGTTTGGCCCCGTCGGGGTGGTGCAGTGGTAAGACGCCCGACTACTGTGCCGGAGTTCCCGGGTTCGAACTCGACCTCGGCGGCTGCGTTTCGATGGAGGCGAAACGAAGAGGCGTCGTGTGCTGTGCGGTCAGAGCACGTTAAAGATCCCAAGGTGGTCGAAATTACTCCATAGCCCTCCACTACGGCTCCTCTTTCTCTCTTTCCACTTTCACTCCCACCTTCCTCCCTTTTCTTACTGCGCGGTTGCGGTGTCCACAGAAAACAATTGAGACAGTTACCCCGCCTTTCCCTTCCTATAAATGAATCCTATAAATAAATCAGTTGTGCGCGCCCCAGTTGCCAGTGAAGCTGTAATGACGTTATGTGAATAAGCTCTATAAATCAATTTCAAATGGCGCTGATGCGATCCCGACCACGGCGGTTGCGTTTCGATGGAGGCCAAACGAAGTAGTGTCCGTGTGCTGTACGATGTCAGCGCAAGTTAAAGATCCCCAGGTGGTCGAAATTACTCCGTAGCCCTCCATTACGGCATCTCTTTCTATCTATCCACTTTCACTCCCACTCCCATCCCTTCCCTTACGGCGCGGTTGTGGTGTCCACAGAAATGAAGTGAGACAGTTACCGCGCCTTTCCCTTCCTATAAATAAATCAGTTTTTTTTTTTATCGCGCCTTTTCCCTTCCTATAAATCAACCAGTCCATCGAAACGAAGAGGCGTCCGTATGCTGTGCGATGTCTGCGCACGTTAAAGATCCCCTGGTGGTCGAAATTACTTCGCAGCCCTCCACTGCGGCTCCTCTTTCTCTCTTTCCACTTTCACTCCCACCTTCCTCCCTTCCTTACGGCACGGTTGAGGTGTCCACACAAAGCAAGTGAGCCACTTACCGGGCCTTTCCCTTTCTATAAATGAATAAATCAATCGGTCTAAAAGGGGTCGCTGTCCCCATTGCAGTTGCCGTCGCCGTCACCCAGAATTGATAAAGAAGGAAAGAAAAAATACGCACATTTCTTATCAAAATTGAAGAAACCGTTCTTTGTGTCCTGTTCAGACTGGAGCCATATCAATAATAATAATAATAATTATAATAATAATCAATTGGTTCACAGGAACGGAAAGGCGCGCTATCTGTCACACTTGCTATGTGGACACCTAAACCTAGCCGTAGGGAAGGAGAGGGCGATGTGCGTGAAAGCGCCAATAGAGAAAAATGCGCCTTAGTAGTTAATAATAATAATTGGTTCACAGGAAGGGAAAGGCGCAGGAGCTGTCACACTTGCTCTGTGGATACCTGAACCGCGCCGTAAGGGAACGGAGAATGGTGGAAGTGAAAGTGGAAAGAGAGAAAGAGAGAAAGAGGAGCCGTAGTGGAGGGATACGGAGTAATTTCGACCACCTGGGATCTTTGGAAGTATACGTCATCAGCAGTGTCGTAAGAGCGGATTAATTTCATACATTCGCCGCTGCGGTCCTTCAGTAAAGGAAATGCGCGGTAACGCGTTATCGGGGAACACTTGATGCTGGATACTCCGCAGCGGTGGTTGTTTTCATAGCGGCATCCATGCATTTCTTCGTCAGCGAAACAAAATAAAAAAGGCATCGCCGTCAGCGGGCAAGAAGTGGTTGCCCATCACCGCGTGACTGTTGAGTCTTTCACGCTGCCATTCCAAAGAATAATAATAATTATTATAATAATCTAGTCATTTCTGCAGCATCACATAGGCAGCCGAGTTCAGCCCCCTATCCGCGCCTCAAACAATGGCATCCGCAATTTGTGCGTTTTTATTTCCCCCTCAAGCTCTTTACCCCGCCGGGGTGGCGCAGTGGTTACGGCGCTCGACTACTGTTCCCAAGGGCGCGGGATCGAATCCCAGCCTCGGCGGCAGCTTTTCGATGGAGGCGAAAAGCAAGGCGCCCGTGTGCTGTGCGATGTCAGTGCACGTTGAAGAACCCCAGGTGGTCGAAATTTCCGGAGTCCTCCACTACGGCGTCTCTCATAGCCTCAGTTGCTTTGGGACGTTAAACCCCACAAACCAACCAACCAACCCCCTCAAGCTCAATTCACAAATCATGCCGCACTAATTTCGGGATCATAAATAGCCTTATTTAATGTTACCTTATTTTTAGCTGAGACAGTGCAAGTTTTTTTTTTTTTGTATATGTCGATGTGTTTCCTTAATCAACCACATTCAAAGAGAATCTTTTGCGCCAACGCTACACAATGCTAGTTTAGAGTTGAATTCAACTGATCCCTGCTTCAGTAACGCTGGCGACTTGATTGTGATCGCTTACATGATTGCGCCATTGCTAGAACACTGGCCAGTATTCACCAGCAAAAGCGTATCAAGTGCCAGGAAGGAGGTTTAGGAATATGTGCAAGATAAACACTGGGTTGGTGAAGTTGGGAAGGGCGACAACGATTGGTATCGTACAATGGTACAGAAGGACTCTGATGAGTCGTCATGGTTGCAAGTCCTTGACACCCCCTCTCTAATGAATTAACATATTATTAGGGTTATTCGTACACTCCAGTGCACTCATGGTCATGAGGCACAAAGCCCACAGGATGGAATCTTTTTCTAGCACTGCCCTCGCCCCCTAACGGCTACTCCATCCCCCAATTTTTCAACAGACCTGATGTCATCTGATCATCATCGGCTAGTTCGTCCCTTTGCACTCCAGAGGATTTATTTACTCACTACTCTTTTACCGGCGGAATGTAATTCCTCGCTACTACTTCCTTCTCAGCTTTGACCTTATTTCTTTTCTGGAAATGTACAGGAGGAGGAAGATGAGGAGGAAAGGCAGGGAGGTTAACCGGTTAAGGAACTGGTTTGCTACTCTGCACTGGGGGAGAGGGGTAGGTGGGTATAAAAGTTGTGGGTGAAAGAGGGATGGGTGAAGACAGTACAATCACATCACAGGCATGTCACATCACATCACGTCACAGTCATATCCCGTAACATAAAAAAACAATAGCCTTTCGATCAGTCCTGCGCTTTTCATAAAGTGGAGCAGTGCCTGGAAGGCCTTTACCGCAGACGATCTCCGTGGCCAGGGACCTAGGATCTTAATTTCAGTCAGTGGGCGTCCATCTAGACGCTCCAGCGCACGGCATAGACACTGTCTTTCCTCGCTGTATATGGGGCACTCACAAAAAATGTAGCCTATAGTCTCGTCGCACCCTCAGTTTGTACATGCAGGGCTATTTGCCATACCTATCACAAAGAATAAGAGTTTGTAAATGCTACACCAACCCACAGGCGGCACAGCAAAGTTTCTTCACATCGGGGTAGGCCAGGTGGAAGTCGGGCAATGTAGATATATGCGTAAAACTTATGCGCTCCATTACTATCTATCCATGTTGGGGATGAGTCTAATGATATTGCCTGCTCAGTCCCTTTGCGCATGCATTTGATTTTTTTCTATATAAAAACAAAACCCCGCTGCTGTGTTCTAGTGGTTAGGGCACTCACGCAACTAGCGCAATTTAAATATATTATTTATTGTCAAAATAAACGATTGGGCTCGGGCAGAGCATCTAATGCAGAGAGGATAACTGATGGTCGCTAAGGGTAACAAACTGGATTCCAACAGAAAGAAAGCGTAGCCGGGCGCGGAATAAAGTTAAATGACAGGATAAGGGTGGAAAATTGGACTAGATAAGAGGATGCAGCAAACCCACAGCGACATAATTTAGGGCTATGGGTAAGGCTTTTGCTTTTGCCACAGTGTTTTATTTTACTCATTGCCAATTTCACGTCTTATTGAAGCTTTTTAGTACCTGATCATCATGACTGGAAGTAGGCGGTGGCCTGTACCACCTATAATTGGGCCCCCTTTTAAGACTAATTGCGATGACTTCCACGCTTAGTTTAATTCTTCAAGACTCTTCAATGCAGCTAGTTACATGACCAGAAATCCTACCCTATAGTTTTCGTCTCTCCACTAAGCTCCGATAGCGTATGCGTCCATTTTTTATACGTGCTTATAACCTCACTGAGCAATCCTAGTTCCTTGAACAGCACTGCTAGAGCACGGCCGCTCGATAGAAGCGCGCTAGGTTGTGCGCTTCCATCGAGCGGCCGTGGCTAGAATAGCCTCGCTGAGCAATGTTTTATAGAGTTAAAGTTTGCCAGGTTTTGTTTCCAATGGCAGCCTGATACAGAATCACAGGTTCTTTGCAACCTTAATTGGTTGTATCAATTAAAGGGCCCACCACAGCCGTAATCAACTACTCAGCAGCGTTGGGCATATATGGCCGGGTGTTATTTTTGTATTGACATAAGACGCTGTTGCCAAATATGAGACCATAGTGGCCAAATACTGTTCTGGTGAGGGAGTGCTTTCTGGCCTGTGATCACAGCTATCAGGCCACTTCCTATACATCCTTACGCAACTGCACTGATGTGCGGCTCATCTGTTTTATCTTAAACCGCTAGAAAGGCGCGAGGCACGGGAATTCGAACTACAGTCCTCGTGCACGCGATTTGTTTGCTTGTGTACGCCACCGCTACTCAATAGGAAAATTTCTCCCCCGAAAAATCTAGCGGGTCCGGTCTCGCGCTACGTATATACACGCCTTTCCAAATCTAGCGCACTCTCGGGGTAGTTGTGCAACGTAGTGTTGCGTTTATCTGCCGTAAGCCCCGCGTACACAGCAGGTGACAGAAGTCCCTGTTCTCAATCGGTGAAATGTTGCTTTGCAGTCCGATCAGCAACGTCAGCGAGCTTCTACCGGTGTCAAGAAGGGGGCAGCCATCTTCATACTGGTGTCCCTGGGAGCTGTGCTAGTTGTCGCGCTTGTCTGGTACCTGACGACTGTGCGTAGACCCCGTGACACGATGGTCAACGAAAACTTCTGTACGAGTTTAGGATGCGTACAGCACGCTGACCTCATCGGCCTCAGCGAATCCAGTAATGCGCCACACGAAGGGAGCCCTTGCGAACACTTCGGCCGATTCGTCTGCTCTGCGTGGGAAGCTCGTCACAAACGAAGGAACGAGCGCAGGCGATTCACGCTCAGTGTAAAAACCGACGCCATTTTGGATAGCATTGTTAGCCTGGAGAACTTCGGCACCCATACCGTTCTGCACATTTCGAAACGGCCCGCACTCATGATGGAACTTTGCCTGACCAACCGCTCCTCGGATGACAGTCAAAGCCTGGAGAAGTTGCTCAACTTCATGCGTGATAGCGGCTTGGGCTTCCCAGACGACAACGTCAACGAGAGCGACTACTCCCGGCCACTGAGGGTGATGGCAGAACTGGCGGAGAAATGGGCTCATCCTCTGTGGTTCCGCGTGAATATAGTGCTGCCTGGAAACAGTGCGATGGAGAGAATTATTTTTTTAAGCTATTCGCCGATCGTCGAAGTCTGGAATGACTTCCAGGACGCCCTCATGGTGTATGAGAATGTATACAAATTTTACGTAAGAATCCTTTCAAGCACTGTCTACAAAGGGAGCATGGAGAGTCCCTTCCGCAAGTTCGTAACACAGAGTCACCTGATTCAAAAACATATCTTTGGGAATCTCAGCAGGGTTATCGCCAACAAATACCACAACCCAGTATGGCTGAAGATCAAAAATTTGCCATCGGTTGTTAAGAATGCCTCGGCTGAAGACTGGGTTGAGGCCCTACAACCGCTGTGGGCTATTGACCCACCTATCAGTGAAGAAGATACAGTTTACGTTGATGACAGAGATCTCCTGGACGTCATGGATACGCTCTTCACAGCTTACACGGCAAGGGACATCTATCTGCATATCCACTGGTGGTTCGTGCAATCTATTGGCGCCATAACGAGCAACGCCCTTTTCAATTACCTTCTGCAGGATCCAGAGCGCGGCCCTTTTTTTCGAAAGCTCATCTGCTCTATCCACGTGATCCTAAACTATAATACCATCCTGACGAGTGAAAAACGCGCCAGTCTCACGGCTTCTGAACGCGCAACAATATTGGCTACCATTAGCCACATCCACAACGTCGCCGTCTCCAAAGTCATCTCTGTCATGGGTGCCAAGCTGGCCCTTATTGAGAAACTGAAGCCTGTATTCTGGCCCCCAGATCCGTATGCTGATGAAAAGCAACTACTGCGGCTATACGGCAATCAGACGAACGGCAACGCATCAAATATTTTCGAGCTTTGGTTGTCCAGGGCAATAGGGTACCAGCAGTCGCGAGCGTTTCTCGATGTGCGGTCGGCTCATGCTTTCACATTTGAAGTGGATAGTTCAAGCGTGAGTTCTCACAACGTCGTCTCCAGGACAGTATCTTTGTCCCTAGCCTTGCTCGATGCTCCGTACTATTATCCCAACGTGACCAGTGCTATAATTTACGGCGGCATTGGCTTCGCTTACGCATTAGAGCTAGTTCGCACGTTAAACAGCATCTCTCTGCTCTTGAATGGAAGCGATGTGATCGAGCCGACCGAAGGCGTCGTCTCGCACTCTTACATATGGAATATAGGGATACCATTCGCGTGCCGAGGTTTAGGTCCAACGGACATCTTCCCGACACACGTAGCGTTGGAGCTTGCGTACTCCACGTACCTCAAGTTCCGGAGAGACGATGAGGACGTCCGCCTCGGCAATGCCAAGCGCTACACTCCCGAGCAGATTTTTTTCGCCACTGTCTGCTACGTTATGTGTGACTTTGCCTCTGGTGCCGACGAGTGTAATGCGTCAATGCAACGCTTTCAAGCGTTTGTAGATGCTTTCTCATGCCCGTTGCAAGATAAGTTGTGTGCCATTCTGTCTTGACTACAACATGTAACCCCCTAAGAGAGCAGAACAGTTTGAACGATTGCGCAATTTACATTAGTACTCTCTTACCCATATAGTCTGTTTTGCTCTTAAATTCTTGCTCCATATAACTTTGAACTAAACTCAGCCCCGATATGTTTTCAGTATGCTTTCATCTAACAAGGGCGTCTCAAGATCTGCTAGTCTCCTAATATGCCTCTACGCTGAGCAATTGTTTTGCGCGTTTCGTAAAGAAACTATTTAGTGCCTTTTTTTTTCTATCAGTATACTGGAGTTTATAATGGAAGTACTGTTCTGAAAATGTATTCTATTCACGGCCTTTATAGCTAGCGCTTCGTTTATCGTTGTCAGAAAACGTTGCATATTTGATATGGGACAATGATTTATCGCTCTTCAAGCATAGAGGAGTGAAATGAAATGCGGTCCTGTCTGTGGATGGTGTCTTATGATAAGTTGTGCTTGAGCGTTTGTGTATTTGTCAGTGAATGATAAGAGACCCAATTGTTCCAGTCTGCTCTGTCATTTCTTCTAGGCAAGGCTTATTTCCATTGTGGTTGCCTGACGTACCGTCTTTGCCAGAAGTAACCAGGCTTGCATGTTTTGCTTCTCGCTTGCATTCTAACCAGACGATCACCACTTGTTCAGAAGTGAGGACAGGAACTCGCCTTTACACGCAGCCTGGTTACTTTTAGCAAAGAGGGCACGTATTCCATATATATACTCCGGAGACAAATGACTTGTACTCGCGTATACAACTGTGGAACGAAGCAACAAATGTCCCTCCAAGCAAATGTTTCTGTCTTGGCGGTCGATCGATCGGATAATCCCCGTGCACTAATTACGGTACATCGCAATTAGTATCGCAATTAGTGCACCACGGACCCCGAGAGAGAGAGAGAGAGAAAAAAAAACATTTATTGCTCTAAAAATTTCTGGTTTTAGCGGCGGGCCGATGTCTTCATATCTTCGGCCTCTTCACAAGGTCGGCGCCCCTATTCCAGGGCACCGCTGAGTCTTGCTGCTTCGCAGGCGTGCTGCACCAGTGCCCTTTGGGCCGTGAGCTCGCTGCTGGTCAGCAGACCCTCCCATTGTTCCGCACTCGGGTTATTTAGTTTGTGGAAGGCTCTGTTTCGTTCGCATTCCAATGTAATGTGGTATAGTGTGGGGGTTGCCCCGCACCACGGACATGTGTTCCTGTATTGTGTAGGGAACATCTTGTGTAGTATGTATAGATTGTGGAATGTCCCTGCTTGCAGTCTCCGCCAGCAGACCGCCTCGTGCTGTGTTAATGATTTGTGGGGTGGTGGGAATTTCCGCCCTCTGTGGCAGTTAGTATTTCTGTATACGTTGGTTCCACTGTTATGGGGTCCTCCAGAGCTTCTGACTGCCCTGCTCGGTTCGTGATCTCACGAACTAGGCTGCCTACCCTCTAGTTACCCTCTATCCCGGTGTGTGCCGGTATCCAGAAAATCCTGTGTCTTAAGGTCTTATTTGGAAGCAAGGAGTCATCATATGAACCGCTACGTCATGACAGCCGGTTTGACACCCTTACGTGTGTAAATAGCCAGCCTTTGAGAGACTGTTTGACGCTTCGTTCCAGACTATAGCTATCCGCCTCTGGCACAGGACCGCATGTCTAACGTGTTGCCTCCGCAAATAGGTGCCATTAGTATAGGTACCTGATCCAACAAAACGTAGGTAGCAAAAATATGGAAATTTAACACAGATCAAGGATGAAAGAAACATTGAATTTTGCCCTCAAGGGTATTTATCCGCCCCACGACACTGTTAATCAGGTTCAAATGAGATCCAGTCGTGCTGGTGGACAATTTCGGCGTAAGCAAAATCAATACATCAGTAATGTGAGCGATGGAGGATTCCTCTCGGCGAGGGGCAGATTTAGGGTTTTGGCGAAAGAAATCCCCTAAGTTGAAAAGGAATGCTTTTAGCGCGAAACAAGCAGGCAAATGGATGCGTACAGAACAACACAAGTCAGCAAAGAGCACTACTCTCAGCTGATTTTATTAACAGAAGAAACGGTTTTTTTTATACAAGGACTCCATGTGTAGAAACTTGCGCACAAGACGTATTCATGCACACATTCCAAAAGGGGTGCTTATCACACACCCTCTTCAAATAGCCTATCTAAAAACTTGTATTCGTTAAAGTACAGTTTCACCAAAGGGCTACTCACAAGCCCTTCGGTTTTTATATAGGACATCTGAAGAGAGTGTGCGATCAACAGCCTTTTTGGCATCTTTGCATGTACGTACGCGCGCATTCTTAGTCTTGTACGCAGGTTTACACACTTGTGGTCCGTGTATAAAAAACCTGTTTCTTCTGCTAATAAAATTAATAAAATCAGGTGAGAGTGGCGCTCTTTCGAGTCTTGTGTTTTGTACTCGTCCGTTTCCTACATGTTTCGTGCTGAAAGCATTCTTTTTCAACGATGAATCAAATCGCCCAGCAGAACGTTTTATTGAATCCCCTCAGCGAGGAAGTATATGTTGGAAAACTATATCAGCAATATCTTTTTACCCCATCGCATCGCACCTTTGCTATGATCTTCTAAGTGACCGCAAAGTTCCTGCATTAAGTGAATTGGTGGCCGTTAAGCGTCTATGACGGGGAACAGTCCTAAGTAGTAACGCGAAAGCGCAAATAATATCTAATTCATGTCCCCGCGCCTATAGAGGTGCCGTCCGGTGCCGGTCTCCTTGGCGAAATTCGCAAGCATACGTTACGTCAGTAATCGGGAGGCTTTGAGCAAATCGAAGCGATGGTCGTAGACGAAACTGGCGAAAGAGGTGGCGTGCATTGTCAGCTGCAGACTTTGTTCTCCTCTATACCCTCCTCTTTATGCACGGGATGGGGGTAAGAATACCATGTCGCAGAAAATGCAGCGTCATGGTCGTCGGTCCTGAGCAAAAATCCTGATTGGTGAACCGGGTCATTTCGTCACACCCACATGGACTCGAGTATAATAATACGAACATCTCGCATGCTTAAGTTAAACGTAATGTCATGGACTATATGAAATTGATTACTACGTGACATGTACAGGCGATCTAATCAAGGTTGCACAAATTTCTTGAATCGCTTTATTTTACGAAGTAATTGAGTTCGCTTAATAAATAGAAGAACTTTAAACTTTCGGCGGTATTCGAACACTCAGCTGCCACTGGTTTGCGATACAGACATGCTACTGACTAGGTGCAGGAAATGCTCGTTTGTACGGCTTTTAATTAGGAACAAGCTTGATGCATATGTCGCGTGGTCTTTTACGTGAAGGTGCGCAAAATTTCCCACACATGGGATTCTTTAACGCTCACTATTATTGCTCAGTACACGGGCGCCCATTGTTTTTCGCCTCCAAGGAAAAGTGGCCGCCACGGCCAGGTTTGCACCCGCTTCCTTGCTTTCAGCACTCGAGGTTCTCTAATAACTTAGCCACAGCGGCAGCGCCACATAACGCTGTCTCTTACGACGGTATACTTTGCAGGTGTGTGTAGTTAGGTTAAAACAGATGCTTGGGCAAGTTGGTAACTCATTTTGACCGGAACAGCGCGCACTAAGACACAGACAAGAGAGACACGACACACACGAGCGCTGACTTTCAACTGGTGTTTATTGTTTGGAACGAGGCATATATACATGTTCCAACAACACTCACGTTGGACGATCCTTTCCAAGTAAAAAAATCGCAGGATGTAATGCAGTTTTTAGAAACTAACAAGAACAAGGGACTGATGGCCTGCTCCTTTGACGTCAAGGACCTATATTATTCACTACCACATGACGAGCTCTTCGCGTGCTTAGAAGAATGTATTGACCAGCAAGGAGTAATTGAATTCCAAAACAAGAACGGCATATCCGCCGGAGGCTTTTTAGAACTACTTCAAGTGTATTTAACTTCTACCTTCATTTCCTGGGATGGTGAGTTTTACCTGCAAAAACGAGGAGTTTGCATCGGGTCATGCATAGCTCCCGTGCTTAGTGACTTGTTGTTAGCACAAAAGGGTAGAATGCTTCAAGAAAAATTGAAAGGGTCAAAGGTTGTACAATGTTTTCGATATGTAGATGACTTTCTCGTTCTTATAGACTCTAATGTGGAAGAATTTGACGCAGTCTTTACGCAGATCAAAGCTAACTTTGTAGAGAGCCTTCATCCCCTCATACTAACTACTGAAGTGCCAGAAAACAATGTCATCCAATTTTTAGACCTCAAACTCAGATTAATGCCCCATCACATGTGTTGGTCTTACCAGCCACGAAGCAGAAAGCCATTGCTCTCTTTTACGTCATCTCATTCTAAGCTGGTGAAACGTGCTGTGGTGAAGTCATGCTATCACAACGCGCTTAACAAATCCTGCATGCACTCCATGCAAGATAGTTTCCTTCTCCAAACCGATCGGCTCGTTAAGGCTGGTTATCCCAAGCAGCTACTAGTATCAGTGTCCGAATCTATTCTCAGTAGCTTGAGCAAAAATGGAAAAGGGAAGCAGGTAGATTCAGAGACGCGGAAGGAAAAAGAAATAATTACTGTTGTACCTTACATTCTTCATTTTTCCCACAGACTAAAAAAGATAGCGAATAGAGCACGAGTCAAGGTTATATTTTCGGCTCCAGATAAGCTTAGGAAGATGTGCAAAATGGTTAATGATGATTTCGTTCCCAGAGATTGCGACATCAAGCATGAAAATCGATTCGTGTCATGTGAAGAAGGTGTAGTGTATGCCATTCCCTTGTCATGCGGCAAGCTGTATGTGGGTCAGACGGGGAGATGCCTCAATGAACGCCTGAAGGAGCACAATAATAACGTGCATAACACAGTAAAAGGGCATCTCGGGATTCATTGTAGAGACTGTGAAAACAAAACTTGCCACCCTGACTTCACTAGCACACAAATTTTAAGTAAACACAGTGACCAATTAACACGCGAAATAATTGAAGCAGCGCACATCGCCTGGTCTAAAGACGCATGCGTCAGTAGCCCCTCTTTATCGATCAGTTCAAAAGAATTGGCATTTTTAGTGAAGGAAAAATGATAATGTTGTTATCGTCCTTGTTCAGTGTGACATGCATGAATTGACTATGAATCTATGAAGGATGGTTGTTTTCCTTGTGTTGTTGGAACATGTATATATGCCTCGTTCCAAACAATAAACACCAGTTGAAAGTCAGCGCTCGTGTGTGTCGTGTCTCTCTTCTTGTCTGTGTCTTAGTGCGCGCTGTTCCGGTCAAAAAAAAAGTGTAGTTAGGAATACGGGCCGCTATGGGGGGTCTTACATTCAAGATGAAGTTTAAGGTCCCCCTAATTCTTCGTCTTACCTTGACGTGAGAGTGAATGCCAAGAGGTACACCTAGCCGGGCTGAGTAAGTAAAGACGGTCAAAGGAAGGCGCATCATCACACGTTTCTATGACCCTACATTCGTGCGTATGCGGGCTGGGGCAGAAGAGCTGTCGTATGGTCAAACTGGTGCGTTCGACCGAGCAAGGCGATGCTAGTGTTCTAACTCCTGCGCCAGGCATTAAAGGGTCATGACACCTGTTTTGGAACATAAACTGTTTACTGCATCTTATTCCTGATGTTTTAAGAAACTAAACCTCAGCTGCACAAGGGCTGCAGATGTTTTTAAAACTAGTATTTTCGTTTCTTCGTGTACAGCTTGCTCATCTGGCAACCGGCGCAGCCGGTGACGACATAGGCCGACGCCGCGTCGTCTGCTCCATGTTCTGTGCACGAGCAGCGTCAACCGCAGTTACGCGAGAAAGAGAGAGAGAGAGAGAGAGACATTTATTAAGAGCAGGCGTGAAATATTCAGCCCTAGGTGGGCAGCCTCCTCAGTCAGGAAGCCGTGGACCCGAGCCATCTCATGAGTCCGGCTGACCAGACTACGCGTCCTCCAGGCTGGGGCTTGACAGTAGTCTCCCACTGCTCTTTGGTTATGGCCAGTCGAAAAAAACTACAGAACTGTGTCAAAAATAAGACAAAATAACCTGTAGTTCTGTCGTAACCATCACATTTTTCTGTAGTTCTGTAGTACTTTTCTGTAGTTCTGTAGTTTTTCTGTAGTATATATCTGTTGTCTGTAGTTCTGTAGTACTTTTCTGTTGTAACTACAGAAATTTCTGATGTTACTATAGAATATTCTGTTGTCACAACAGGTTTCCCGTCAAAAACCGCACAGAAATTCTGTCGTAACATCAGAAAATTTTCTGTAGTTTTTTCCGACTGGTTATAGTGCAATTTGGACCCTTGCATGCCCACACCATATGTTGTAGGGTGTTTGGTACGTTTCAAAATGCGCATTCCTATTTGTAGATGGTGGGTGAGATTCTGTGTAGTAAGGTGCCGTGGACGTGGCTGTTGGTTTGGATTTTTCGGAGGGTGACTGCCTCTTCTCTGGTTAGTTTCTTGTGGTGTGGGGAATATTTTCATCTGTCAAGTCTGTAAGGCAGGAGGGTGTCAGTATATTTCTTGGGTACATCCTGTGTTCTCCGAAATCCCTCTGGATGTGGTGCCCAGTTAGCATATCCTCGGGCTGAGGCATTGGTGGCCTCGTTTCCTGCCAAGTGAGTGTGTCCATGGAGTCCATATGATGTAGGCACCTGGGAGGTGATGAGTTGTGGTGCGACGGAGGATTTGAAGTGATATGCTGAAAATTCTTCCCTTTTGGTAGTTTCATGCATGCAGACTGTGAATCAGTGGGAATGACGACGTGTTCTTTGCTGGTTGAGACCGCCAATGCAACTGCGGCCTCTTCGGCTGCGACAGTTACGCGAAACCACGGTAATATCGGCCAAACAGCAGTCATGCCATTTACAGAGGTTACTGCAGACTAAGCTTTTCGTCGATCTCTGTTACGGCTTTTAACCTTGGGAATAGCGGCATCTGTGGGCGGGATTCAGGTGCGCGTCGGCGCTCGAGTACGAACGCCGCATAAGCTGGCCCGCTCGAACAGCGTACGTATTATACACTGAAACAAGTCTTAAAAGTAACACAATATGTATAGCGCCGTCCGGCAGCACTTTTGTACAATCTTCGAGTACCGCCCGACAGCGCAGCAGCGTAATGCATAGGGTGCGGCGCACTACATCGAGGCACCGAATACCCCCGCCGTCCCAATTTAGCACAATCGCTTGCGCTGCTCGTCGCCAAGCCCTAGTCTGCCGCTAGCCGCATCATGAAAGTAGACGATAAGCGCATGAGTCCTACAGCACCGAATGCCGCACGCTTACAGCAACGGCGCCCGCGAGGGCGAATGTTAACGGCGCTCTGGTTGTCTGCTTCTCCCTAATCGTCACTTAAATTACGCAATTCGCATCGTAGCCACTGCGGACGGCACTTTTTAATAGATCAGCAAAGCGTTTTAGTAAATTCTCCGCACGATCATAAAACTACTTTACTCTCAACCTCACTGCTTCTTAGTAAATAAAATGGTAATTTTAGTCGACGCCTTAGAAGTGAAGCTTGCATACAGGAACATTTATACTGGCACCGCGCCGGCTGTCAGCAAAAACTCCCACCGTATGGGTCGGCATTTCCCAACAAGCATTAATTTTTGAAATTCCTTTTTTGATGGCCTATTATTATTGCGAGAAAAATATATTTTAGCATGCTTTTCTGAGGCTGGCGTAAGGGATCCCCCATATACCTATATCGCTGGTGCGGAGGGCTTGAGCGGAAGGCACGGCTTTGTTTAGATCGGTGGGGGCAGTACGATGGAGGCGGTCTCGCCGAAGACGAATATGCCGGCAAGAACTAAATCCCGTTTCCCTGAAGTCTGTGTTCTGTTTTCAGAAACATGCTGAATACACTTATTGGGAGTTATGCGAGCAAGCGCGATTACAGTACAGTGTATCGAAAGCTTAAAGGCGCCGGCACAGCAGTAGACGATACGGTGACCGCTGTCGCTTTGGGACGTACGTCACCAAGTGTTTCAGCATGGCGACCGTTGTCGGTGAAAGGAGCTTCGCGATGTCAACTTCATCCATTCATTTCAAAATAAGAAATGCGCCTAGGGCGCTCAAATTTCGGAAATGGGGTAATAAGGTCCGGTATTATCTGCCAGACTACAAAACTAATATATTGGATGACCATGGCATGACCCCTTCGTTTATTCATAAAAAGCACATGTTAATTCATACAGAAGGAGGTCAAGCTGTTAATTCATACAGCTCGACGCTGAGTTGGGAAGACCGTTTTATCCTGGGCGCTGCCATTTTGTACAGGTGGCGCCATCTAGAGGCGAAGCAGAGGACAACCGCCGTGCTGTTATGTACGGTTGCATTCAAGGAACAGGAGACATGTACCGCTCATAGGCATTTCGGACCTATTTTGTTGCAACATTACGTCAGCCGCTTCGCCTCTTCAGCGTAGTCGCACCTCCGCCGCGGCGCTGACTCCACGAATGACCGCCTTCGCCTAGCAACCGCAGCAGCTGCCGCCGCTGCGCTTCACCAGATGTGCGTAATAGAGGGAGAGGAGCTGTCGTCTTGAGAGTATATATACGGTTCGGCTCAGTGGAGTCTAGCCGTTATGGAGAACACATAGCTGGGAGAATACAGGCGAAAACAATGGTACGAAGACTTATCTAAATAAAAGCGCTGGCACAAAACGAAATACGAAGAACTACAGACAGAGGCACTGACTAACAACTGAAATTTTATTTCGGAGCAAACGAATTTAAAGGTACATGAAGTACATAAGGGAGGGGGGGGGGGGGGGGGGAACATAAAAAGAGTGGAGCCATGGCGATGCTGCATGATCTCCGAAACACAGCGTACGTAACGTCAAAAATATAAAAACATTGGAAAACTAAAAGCGATAAAAACGTTGTAAAGGCCGGGACATAAACAGATAAAACTAGATTAAAACACAGTAGCTTAGCGAAAACGGCGTGTAAAAGCTTTAAAAGCCAACGGGCACCAAAACACAGCGTAGTTAAGTAAAAAAAAATATTGAAAAACTAAAAGCAATAAAGCACGGTGTGAATTCCGGAACAAAAGCAGATAAACCAGATAAAAACACAGTAGCTTAGAATAAACGGCATGTAGAAGCATTAAAAGACGACGGTAGAAATCGAGGTTAAAAAAAAACTCCTTAAGGCTATTGAAATGCAGAAAGCGTCGAAAAGACTAAACAGTTACCGTGCCTCTCAAAAATTGCGCTCTTTTTTCTTACTAAGACTGGGAAGGGGCGCCTACGCATTGCTCGTTTGCGCAGTGAATAAGTGCTTCGGCGATTTCTCTAGATAGCCGATCTCATCATCTGCCTGGAATGGTGCAACGATTGATTTCAGGGATACAGATATCATCAGCGTTATCAGTCTCACATTTCTTACAATGATTGCCGAGGTGACCGTAAATTGCAGTGCTGCTAACATTGTTATGGTCTTGAAGCCTAATACTGATGCACCTGCCAGTTTGATCAATGTATTTTTTTCCACAGGGCACAGGTAAACCGTATTGATGATGCCGGTTTCACAGGGGACGTACGTGCTGCATACTGTATGGGTCTGCCCGCACCCACGGGTGATCGGTGGATTATTTACTTTTGAGCAGAGGGCGGAAAGCTTGTTCGGCGCTAGCAACATCAACCCCTGATCGTTTAGCGACTTTTTTGAGGCTATGGCGGACATCATGGATATAGGTCATCACGACAACTCTTCTGCGCTCATTACAGGACGCAGCCTGCTTCTCTGTTGTTTGGTGACGGAGCCAGCCACGGATACTAGAACGTTCAGAGGGTAAAGGCGGCGATATACTCCGACGTTTTCGGCGCGCAGGCAAACGCCCGTCGAAGTCGGATACGTCAAGTCGGCGACGCCGCACCAGGCACGACACCGGCTCAAACCGGTTCCACCACGGAGAGACGCATGCAGCTGGACAGGCGCATGCGCAGAAGACGAGAAGCAACGAGGGGAGAGGGTGCACGTGCGGCCTTCCCCGAGCAACACTCTCTCAATACCCCGGCGTGACCCGCGCGAAATGCATCCGGATGCATTCGGCGCCGGGCGCCGTCGGACCACGCCGGAAGCCGCCGAACGCGCCGGCGTCGAGCGCCGCCGGAGTGTAGAAGGTCGCGGTTTGGCCTACGTGACGTCGCCGTGCCGCGCGCGCACGCGCGCGCGCGCTACGTCGGAGTATATCACCGCCTTAACCGGCGGTTGACGAGCGCTAAACCTGGTTGCGGAAACTGTCCAGGAAAAAGTGCCCAAAACAATTTTTGAAGCGCATTTTGAAAACAGTTTAACTATCCCCCGCTTAACGAGTTTCGTGTGTTCCGACGTGTAAGGCCTCATTCTCACAGCCGGTTTTTCTCTCCTCCGTCGCCTCCGTCGCGCCGGCGCTCGCCCGAGAAGAGGAGTGAATGGTGCCAGTACTCCCCGAAATCGGGTGGCCGGCGCCGTGGGGTTTAGCTCCAAGGCGCCGCCGGTCCGGCGAGCGGCGGACTCCGCCCCACGAAAGACGGACCAGTGAGCGCGCTCGCTTTTCTCACGTGACTCAACGTCATGGCTTGCGTGTCGCGACCGAGCGAGCGCTGGCGGAGCGGCCGCGCGGCCATCGCGGGCTCGCATGCAGACGGCGGTGCGCGAGCACAGAGAAAAAAAAAAAAGCGGGGGTTGCCCTCCTGTTTGGCGCCCCGCGAAGAGCGCGCTGACAAGACAACAGCTGCCGTTTCTTTTTTCTTTTTTTAATGCACCGGGTGTCGCAGCTAAACATGACCTCCTGCAAAACTTAACGATATTTCAGTTGTATGTTTGAATGGGTGTATCAAAAGAAATTTTGCAAATTCTGGCGACTCATTCCTTTATTGATGACAGAGTTATTATATATGTTCCTATAGATTTCTTCGAGTTCGCTGACTGCCATGAATAATAATATAGATGTGCGCATTTATGCTGAGCTTGGATACTGGCTTGATATATATCGGTACCTATTTGTTGTTCCGTAGTACGTGCGGTGTTTGTACTGAGGCTGACATAAGAAGGCGTTCCAACTCTGAACTGCTGCGAGAGGTCACGACACTAAAAGCGGAATATAAGAGACGGGTAATTTTTTTTTTTATCTGAGATGCTGAGGTAACACTATTTTCAAGTAGCATAATTGGAATTTCACTCCCTTTCATTTTGGAGCTACGCAAACGGTACCTCGTTGCAAATAGTTAATCTGGTAGTTTTTCTCACCAACCTAAGTCAATCCAAACGCAGAACAGGTTCTTGACAAATTGAAATCATGTAAAGCATGCGGCTCACAAGTTAAGCTAAGAGCCATTATATAGACACAGCCAGAACCAAAAACAAGTACGGAGTGGCAAACAAGGTTCGAGGCAGTAAAGAAGAAGTCAAAAAGACTGCCACACAGGTGAAGAAGGGAAAGGAAGAGGTAATGGGCGAGGTGAGGAAAGGAGCAGAGGGCAAAACTGAACAAAGAGAGAGAGAAAAAAAAATGCAAACAACGGGTAAATGGCGCGGCAAGAAAACTTCGTCAAGGGGAGGAGGTCTAAGAAAGCAAGTAAAGAAAAAGCATATCAACGGGGCAAAGAAATGCAAGAAAAGGTCGCAATCTCCCCGCAAGACAGAGAACCCTTAAAAAAAAAAAAAAGAAAAGCTGTGACGAAACTGCGTTTCAAGAGGAAGCCACCGCTTTTGAAGCCGCGCATTGCTTGCACTTGCAGGTGATAGCGAAATATTAAGCGCTACCTTAATATCACGAATGGTGGTATCGACAGGAACGTTTCATTGCTGGTGAACAATGCTTATATTGATAGCATTCTTGAGTTGCGTGGAGTTTCGTACAGCTACTGAAGCACCAAAGCACAAGAGGCTAACAAAAAATGCCGATTTTATTTAACTTTGCAATATGCAGGACGTCACAGCTAACCTCGACTTCCGACAGATTTGCGTGAAATATTTCAGTCGGCGCCATTCTAACTTGATTTTTTAATATTTGTATCAAAACCATCTTGCCATGTTGTCGCGAACAATTCTTTTATTGATAGAATAGTTCATTACGTTTCCTGTGATTGTGCTGATTGCGAAGAATAATTTTATTGGAGTGAGCATAACTTTCTGCGGTTTAATACATGCTTGCTATAATTATACTCATTTGTTTTGGCGCAGTACGCGTGGTGTTTGTACCGTAACCAAAAGCTGAGATGAAAACGCTTTCTAGCTCCAAACTGCTGCTAGAGCACGTGAAACAGCACGCTTCTTTTTTTTCCCCGTACGGACGCGGAGTACACGACTTCCACCGCTGCAGAGAGGGCAGCCGCCCTCCGTATTTTTTTTTTCTTGCAGGAGAAAAAAAAAAAGCGCTCTGACGTAGAGTCGCGTGGGAGCGGCGAAGCCCCGCCCGAACAGGTTTGACGGCGTCCGGCGGCCCTTTCTGTTTGAACATCGCGCCGTTCCATCCGTCGTGCGGTGTCCCCCGCCGGTGCCGCCGCGACGGAGAGGAGCACCGGCTGTGAGAATGAGGCCTAAGGCATGAGTGGTTTTCTACCCCTGGGCTCGCATAGCACCAGCACGTGTGCTTGCCCTAGAAATGTAATCGCAGGTCTAAGAATCCGATTGAGTTATCATGCGGAGTTTCGTGCGTAAGGTGAGGGGGATACTGTAGAAGAAGGAAGGCACACCAGCCGCTGATAGCCGTTCTTTACTGCGGTCCCAACATGGCGCACACACTCCTCCAGCCCCCGTGCTCTCCTGCTTCCTCTTCCTTTTCGTCTCTTCTCAGCCGTCAGTCTCAAATCTTACACTCCCGGTCCCGAGGCGACAACCACTAATGAATAGGGATGTCAAATAGGCCTAACTACCTCCCATCCTTACCCCATCATACATTCCATAATAATACCAGTCGGCCAAACAGAATTCGCGCATTGTTCAGAGTGACAGATTTAGGAACATCTGTTTGCTGCGGTTCA
>JAJIZL010030058.1:0-56170 GCA_023969395.1 Amblyomma maculatum | reverse complement strand
TCTGGATATATATCATGAAGATTAAGGGAAACAACCTACAGTGAACCAGCTCATGAAGGCTATTCGTTCATTAGATGATAACCTTTCCAAAGACAATCCCAGAGTTGACAAGCTAGACAAAGCTGTACAGTCTCAGAGCTTCAAGAGTGATTCAGTGTTTGAACGCACTGAGAAGCAACGAAAGGTAAATACTGGTATTGAGGTTCCGATGGAACTGCCCGCTTCAAAATATGAAGAAATGAAGGTTTCTGTGGCTTCGTATTCAGGTGAGGTTTCTGTCTTAAAAGAAAGATCAGAGGAGTTGGAGGGTTCTTTCACTGGGGAGGCTACTACGCTGCGTTATCTCAGCACAGCCTTGAATAACCATGAAGCCTACTCAAAGCGCAATAACAAAGAACTCCATGGTCTCACACCAGAACAAAATGAGGCCCTTGAGGTTACATTGTAGTCACTGCCTGGTCGGTCGGAGATTCCAGAGAGCACCTGTAAATGTACTTCACATGCTCCTCGTCAACTACGGATAAAAATACGCTACCCACTGAAGAATAAAAACATGTACAATAACGGAAACTTACCTACTCAGACAAAGAAATCGCTGTGGCAGACTGGAAAGGAAGCAAAGTAGAAATCTTACAAGTTTGTATGGCTGAAAAAATGGTAAAATTGTTCTGAGGAAAGTTAAGGGTTTTGGAGCTGTAAGAATTGAAAGCTATGTGATATTGATAAGCGCGGATAGACACGACTGAGGGCTTCGATTTTTTTTGCCAACTGGAATACACGTTGAAGCAGCTTATTTAACTAAGAACTGAACTCTGAAACTATATCTTTTCCATATCAATATAAGGAACATTAAGAAGCATGGGAATTTATTAAATGTCTACTTGTTTGATTTACCTAACTACCTTGACATTGTGACTGTGACTGAAAAATGAGTCCGACACGTATATTCTTCCGGGTTTCCAATACTTCTCTTATTGCCGTGACCCTGGTAGGGGTTGTGTTGTATTAGTACTTGTTACAGAATTTTCGCACACTAAAAGACTAGCCTGTGCTTTTACTGTGGCGGAGATAGTGGCCCTTTCGCTCACTTTCAAAGCCGAGACATTTTTTTTGTGCAACAGTATATCGCCCTCCTAACTCAATACACGACGTATCTTTTGCTGAATTCGCTGAATTATTAAATCGCCACAATAATTTATTCTCACATTAGCTGGAGACCTTGATATTGACCTTTCAGAAACAAGGAAGCCTGAAGTTGAGTGCTATTTAGACTTCCTCGCCTCATGCAGAATAGAATATATGATTCGTAGTTATACTAATGGGCACTAGCCTTACTCTGTCCTGTTTCGACCATATAGCAGTTAGACTGCCACATAATGACGTTAACGCTGCAGTAATACGAAGAAAGGTGGCGGATCATTATTTCACTGCGCGTTGTGTTCTCCAGATCGATACCAAAACGTCAATTCATCCTGTTGAACGCTAAAACTTATCGATAACATGTGTTTGGACAATCTCATTCAAGCATTTAATTGAAAGCTTTTGGTAACTCAAAGTCACGTTGATGTTCTTAACTTGTTATCGCTAAGTTTGATTAGCTGTATTTCAGTTCCACAAAGGAGGCTATAATAAGGTTAACGAGTCCCGAGAAGAAATGGATAACGAAGGATATACTGAAACTATCTCATCAAACAGACAAACTTCGGAATGCGTATAAACAATGGGGGGGGGGGGGGGGGTGCAGCCTTAAAAGAGCAGTATAGGGTACATCGTAATAAACTTACTGCTACGTTGAGGCTAGCAAAGAAGCAATATTTTGCTTCCGAGTTTTCTAGGTGTAGAAGCAATAAAGGAAAGCATGGAGTCTATAAAATGGATTATTCGGTAGACAGAAGAAATCTGATTCGGATAAGAAGTTGCATTGTACTTTCAGAGAAGTGGATTCTGCAACCATTGCGAGTTCTTTTAATCACGTGTTTATTGACGCTTACACAAACTATTGTTTCTACCATCCCCTACCAAGACCAAAAACAATCAATTCTGCCGCATTTCTACCTGTTGATGACGAAGATTTTTGAAATCTTATTCGGAAACTAACAGACAGCAAACCACCAGGATATAATAGGATTATATTGCGTGATTTGTAAGCAATTACTTCAAATTTAAAGAAGTACTGTCGCATATACTTATCGGTTGTCTTAATACATGAGACATACCGCCAGTTCTTAACATCTCAGTTTAAATCGATTTACAAGTCGGGAAGAAAGTCAGATCATGTAAACTATACACCGATTGCCATACTGCCAGTCATTAGCACCCTGATGAAAAAAATTTTGCACCAATATATGACATCTTTTTGTGAAAAATATTCATGTTTGAATAATACACAGTACGGAGTTCACAGTTATATTGGTACAGCTGAGCTTCTCGAACAATGCTGCGATTTTATCAACAGTAATTTGGATAAATATATCTGTGTTTTGGGGTTATTTTGGGATTTATCGAAAGCATTCGATAGAGTAAAACATTCTATTTTGTTGTCGGAAAGTTCTGGCTTTCGTTCTCCAAACCATACATTTTTTTTTGAAAGCGACCTGTCTAACCGTAAACAAGTAGTGCAAATTGAAGAATCATTTAGTACCTTTTTTGACATCCATTAACGCGTACCACAAAGTTCTGCTTTGGGACCCTTCTTTTTAAATATTTATTTAAAGGATAGGGTTGACCTAAATACAAGGTTAATTCAGTATGCTGATGACACAGCATTATAAAAATCCTATGAATCAAGCCCACTGAAAATAAACCTAATTCAGTACGATGCCAAAAAATAGTAGATTGGGTTTCTGGACACCAAATATGCATAAACAGAAAGTAAACTGCGTTAATATGCTTCCGAAATCCGCACTCGAATGTTGATCTTGCCGAGTCGATTCTTTTGCAAGGTAGCGACTGTGCCAATTGTGACTTTTAGATGCTGCCCTACTCGAACAGCGTTCAATGTCTTGGCCTGTTTCTTGATTCTAACAGGTGTTTGCCTACAGAAATTGACAGTTTATTGAAACGACAGCATGCCCTTTCTGTGCAGCTGGATAGCAAAAAATGCACTACAGCTGTAAACTTGCATTAGCCTGTATATAGATCTTTGGGAGAATACATCTTTGAATCCGGCATTTCGGTCTATGGTTCTCGTGCGCCTTATAAGATAAGGAAGGTTGATATAGGTTGTTGTGCACAATCTTCACTAATTTGGTGTATGGAATTGCTCATAGGAAGTTTAACTACAGCACCAAGATGACTGAAGCAGGCATTACTCCCCAGCATGATTTGTAAGTACAGTATTAGTTATAAGAAATTACTTTTTCAACCAGTTCAAAAAGCAAGAAAAGAAACCCAGAGTCCCTTAGGCACATAGCGCGTTATAAAGTTCCAAAGGTTTATAGAAACTATGTCAAAAACACACGACAGTTCTATTTTCCCTAGTATTTTAACAAGCTACCGACAGATGTGCTGGGTTGTAATTCTATGAAGAATGCAAAATCTGCCCTGAAAGCGTGGATTGTAAGTTGCGAAGAAAAATTACTGAGTTTCTTTGTAATTTCTATCTTGTCTTTTGCCAATTTTCTAGCCGTTTATTGACTAGCGATTTCACTTTTTTTAATATCTATTGATTGTACTGAGCTGCTACTAAGAATGAACTATATATGCATTCTACCAGCTTTGTTTTATTTTTGCGTTGACTGAGGACGGTGTACTAGCTGCGTTTTATATTGAGTGCATACCTGTGTGACTGCCGTGGCTCGCCCACAAGCGCTAGCGCTTCTGCGGGCAGCCGCTATGAATTGCATGCATAAATATATATATATATATATATATATATACATTTATGTATATAAACATTTATGTATGTATGTGTGTATATGTACGTACGTACGTACGTATACATATGTATATATGTATGTATGTATGTATGTATGTATGTATGTATGTATGTATGTATGTATGTATGTATTTATATATGCATACTGAACACTCACACAACGTATTCAATTGAACGGCCGCCTTAATGTTTACACCGTCTGCGGCTCCATTCGGGATTCCTCGGTCACAAACAGGCATAGTCTCTGTTCTGTTATTCACCAAATCATTCGCGTGGGGGGGTCATGATGCTTTGATGTGCATGGTTTTCAACGATTATTAAAAATCATTACTTACGCAGGATGACGGCTCTCTTCATATTCCATAGAAAACGTGAATTCCGAGCTACGTGGTCGAACCTAAATTTTAAAGCTTGATAAAAAAAATCCTCCTGATAAAACGACATCCCCAATGTTTTTATAAACTGTCATGTAAGATGATGTTTCAAGTACTTCTTTTTCTTGTTTAGCAACTCTATATTAGAAGTGTCATTAGCGGCTGGCTCAAGACCGGCCATCACTTTAGTAAAGTTGGGATAAATTATCGATTATGAATTAGCGTCCGACGTGAATACCCCCTAGAGCACGCAAAGGGTTAGAACACGAGTAGCAGATATTCTTGAACAAGCCGAATTTCTAACCAATGCACTGTACGTGTTAGTCGAGGAACTTTCTATGCAACGCGGCTTGTGCAAACTATTTTTGCGCCATTATATTCTTGATTTTTGTTAACTATATTGTCGACAACTCCCTCTTAATTGTATTGTACACCGAAGAATATGTGCTGCATAAGATTGGTACCACAAACGTTAAAGTTCAGTTAAAAATCACGGTTTCTCTAAGATTATTATGTGCTCAATAACAAATGGATATTAATTAGGCGAAATCGGTGTTCATTTGTATTACTCAGAAAAAGAAACCTGTCTTCTAGAGTTTAACGGTGCTGCTCACAACAAAACTTAATTCTATCCTTGCAACTACTTTGGAGTTCGAATCTTCAGTAACCTCTCCTGAACATAGTACATTAAAACGTCGCAGCTAATTCCCTACGTAAACTTTTTTCCCCCGAGGTACTCTGAAGCTCAGTCCCCCAATGTACGTTAACTCTAATTTAACAGGATCACACGCCCCATGTTAGAATATGCCGTCGTATTCTGGGGTCCGTACACTAAATCTAACATTGGTACGAAACTCTTAAAAAAAAATAAGTACGGTTTATCTACAAATCACATAACCGCACATCTGTCACTGCGCTATTTAGCGAAAGTGGTTTGCTTCCAGGCTCTCACAGATACCGCATCTTATATCTAAAAATCTTTTTTATCAGTCTTTATTTACATACAATTTTACAGTAACGCGTTCGATGCATGAAATAAATAATATAGGAACTCTTTTCTTGACCAGAACGATTACACAATGCGATATTCTTACAGATACAAAAACCCTAATAAGCGTGTATAAAAACTGCCGTTATTTTGTTACCTTTTTCTCTGCGGCTGCATACCTGTGTTTCGTTTGCAATTTCGGAAATCTATTCCTCACATTTAGGATCTCCATTTTGTTATTTTTATAATTCATGTACCTCTATATCTTGTATCAACACCACTAATTTGTAAAAGGTCTTATTCCAACTTTTTAAAGATAAGAGACCGCATAATGGGGTTGTAAAAGATGGCAGCAGGAATAAATAAATTGATAAGAACAGTACGAAAGCTTTGCTCACCAGCACGAATATTTAGGCTTCAATTTTGAGTTCTGTAATAAAAACCTCGCTTCTTCGTTTAAACTGGGAAAAGGCCGCTGAAAGATCGAAAAAGAAATCGTCTTTATAACTATTTGGAAATATTAGGCGCGGATTCTCGTGTACAACTTGGTGGTCCGACCGACACTTGGTGGTCGGTCTGAGGTTTTCCTTCGACGGTAGAGCTGCAGATGTCGACTCTCGACGGCGTAAATGGTGACAGATCCATGAGCACTATCGTGTGGTCTAACAAATTGGCTCGATTACATTCTCCCGGACGCTTCGCCCCTATTGCCATTCTTTTTTTGCAAAGAGGTAATTGATTATCGGCGATTCAGGGCAGCATACACATACATAAATTGCCTGAAAAGTTCATCACCATCAGCCGGACTATACACACGGCAGGGCGAAGGGCTCTCCCATTTCTTTCTAATTAACCCGCTTCTGCTTGCTGTATCCACAAGACCCCTGCGCACTTCTTAACCTCATCCACACACATCTAATTTCTGCCTCCTTCGCCTACACTTTCCTTCTTTTGGAATCCAATTGGTTACTCGTACAGACCATTGGTTATCCTCTCTTCACATCTCAAGTCCTCCACATGCCCATTTCTTTTCTTAATTTCGACTGGAATGTCACTAACATGAGTTATTTCTCTGACCCACTCTGCACGCTTATCTCCTAATGCTACATCTACCTTTGTTCATTCCAAAGGCCTCTGTGATGTCGTGAACTTATGTAGAACGCTTTTCGTTAACCTCCATGTTTCATCCCCATAGATGAGCGCCTGTAGGATGTAACTGTAATACACTTTCGTCTTAAGTGATACAGGTAAGTTGCTAGCCATAATGTCTGAGTACCTTCCAAACGCGCTTTATTGCAATCTTATTCTCTTAAGTATTTTCCTTTCATGGTCTGGATCTCCGGTTACTACCTGTCCTAAGCAGGCATACTCGCCTACCACTTCGATCACCTCCCGACTTATTTTAAACTTCTGTTCCTTTACCGGGCTGTTCAGTCTTGTGCTATAGTCCTAACGTTCTGGTTTTCCTGTCCAGAACATTATTCATTAGTCGCATTGGGGGATCACTTACTTGATTAGACAATGTCCTCAGCGAACCACAGCTTACTGAGATATCCTCTATCGACCCTGATGCCTAATTGCTCCCAGTCCATGCATTTGAATACACCCTTTAAGCAAGCTGTAAATAGTACTGGAGAGATCATATCTATTTGCCAAACGCCTTTCTTATTTGGAATTTTATGACTTTATTTTTTTAGAAACACGGTTCCTATGCAGTCATTATAGATATCTTCCAGTACTTTCTCATATGGCTCACCTACACCCTGAAATGGCAATATCTGCATAACTTGGGGCAAGACAACATAGAGTTGGTGTGCGAATTGATCTGATTTTTCTATGCACTATCAAGAAACTAAGGAAAGAGGTCTTGACTCTATACTCCGAAGATCGAAATTCTAGAAATCCCTAAATTAATTTGCTATGGCTGAGAAAAAAAACCTATTTTTGGTCAGTAGAAGGAAAGATAAAATCTCAATATGTTGGGTATTTATGCGTATGGACATACGTTTTCCTCAATTGATACCAGCGCCTTCGGACGTATTATCTTGAGCGCGAAGTTTTTTTCACCGCTAAGGAATAAAGCATCGCTTTTGACTGGCATTGTATACCAGATATGTAAGTAGATTCCTAGCGTATCGTCCAAAAAAGCAGACTTTGTGGAAACTACACAGCGGCAACAAAAAGACCAAAGCCTAAAAGACAGCTGAGCAAGACAGAATCTTACGGGCGAAGAAATGAGTGGTTCTTTAAATATTTTATCAGCCGTGTTGTTCTAACGAACACTTTCTCACGTGTCTGTGAAGGATATGCGCTCCCGCGAGCGTAAATATACCTTAAGGTACTAAATGCTCTGGCGGTTCCTGCTCGTAACGGCCGTCTTGCTGGTACCTATTTGCCCTTTGTATGCGGTTGAGTGAGCTGGTATTTAAACAAAATCTCACAGAGATCTCATTTCTGAGAGGAAGTAATGGATCCGCAGTATGTGAATGAAAAGCCTACATTTACGGGAAAACTAAAGGGAAGGAAGAATATAACAAGAAATAATTATTTTTTTTTTTGGTAACCTCAAAAGGTTGAAGCACTTTCTTTCCTCGTGCTTTCTAATTTCTGCATGACAGCGCTTTTTGTGCAAAATTAAAAAGTTAATCCACGACCACAAATTTGCCTCTGGATGCAGGAAACGGCCCACGCACTGCGTTACTATGTTATTGTGCCTGCGCGCGGTAATAAAAATAATAACAATATACGTGCAGCCCACGACGATCACGTGAGTGAGGGTTTCCGGCGCCCATCTGCAAACTCGTAAGCGTTAACTTCCACTCGCTTCCGGCCCGGTTTTGTGACCCACGAATTCGCCGCGGCAGCGGAGCTGATGAGCGCGTCCTACACGTGGTAGAATCAGGTTTCCTGGGACGGCCTGACATCCCTCCCCGCTCGTGCCCTGGTATGCAGCCTCCGCACTTTTGTGGCTTGGAACGAACGTGTACAGAGCGTGCATAATTATGCGGGCTCAGATTAGCCGGTAGAGGAGATGGCCACTTGCATGGCCAGGTGGTTGCTTCCCGATGCCTGCGGAGAATGTATTATTACGACTAGAATAAACTAAGACATCCGGCGAGAAATTAAATTAGCGCAGATAACTGCTGAACGACACAGAAGAGAAAATAAAGAGTAACATTCTTCCTTTTGGTTTCTTCTTAGTTGTATTTTGCAGGCGCTAACTTTCCTCTGAACCTCGCGATAGCTTCATCAATGGACAAGGTCTGACATTCGAGTGATAAGAATCCTCGCCACCTGCAGAAGTGCGAGTGGCTATTACTTCTGTACAAGGATCGGTCATTCGTGCTAACATTTTTACCCATCACTGTGAGCATTGTCTCGTTTAGCTTTACGTAATAAATAGCTATCTCAGCGTCGTAAGGACGCTGCTAAAACTGAACAACGAAGGAAGTGCCTCAAAAGCAGCCGACATCGACCCATACGAGCAGTGCATGTCTCAAAAAATGATAATGAGGATAGGAGAGAAGCCATTAGCTATCGGCACATTACACTACGCTGCTGGAATTGTGAATCTCTATATATCAACCATTTCTAAAGCGTTAACGTTAAGACTGCTATTCAGCAAAAAAAATGTGGTTTTTGCAAGTGGCCTCCTTCCCATAAAGGTCTGATTGAGCGAGAGGGTCATAACGGCACTGTACTATAACATAGTGAACGAAATTCTAACACGTCAGGTTTGCGATCACGCCGGCTACGAAAGTAAAAAATCATATAATAAATCATTAGCAATGCGAACTAACAGCCACGTGTCTGAAAGAATTTACCTTATAAAGTGATTAATTTCTAGTACTTTTGAAAAAGGTGAAGAATCAGGATTTAGGCGGCATTCGAACACACGCCATTTGGCTTTCGAACTAGAGAGGCTGTGGACCAGGCCATGGAAGGGACGCTTTTATGGCTTGGAAATGAGTTTCGGACATAAAGTAGTGTATCACGACTGTATGTCAAAGTGTATGCATGTACCTAATGAAAGAAAACGACGGTCAACTCTTGCTTCCTTAATTTGAAGGTCAATGTTCTCTGTATTTTATTTTCTCACTAAACTGTTATAAGTACAAAGGTTTGCTTAGGGAATAATATAAAGCGGGTAACTAGATCGTGGCCTTGAATGACGTCGCAGTCATCCGTTTGGAGTACGCTTCTATGTTGGCAGCCTTCAGCATGTTTATTCACGATAAAATTTCGAACAAATTCAAGGAATCTTTGTCTGCTTAGAATTTTTTGCTGTTTCAGTAACTGGCGTTCTGCAATATAGCATTATGGAAATGTTGAATGCATGAAGAGAAAAAAAAAAACAATGACTGAAATTACTTCGTTGGTGTGATTGCTTTGTAGGGTTTTATACCTCAGAACCACTCAGGCTATGCAAGACACAGCTGCGGAAGAATTCGAAAATATAGACCACCTGTGGTTGTTTAACGTCCTCTCTTATGAAGCGATAAACAGATGCCTTGCTTTTCGCCTCCATCGAAAAGCGGCCACTATGGCTGGTATTCAATCCCGCGTCCTTGGGTACAACCGTCGAAGTGCCCTAAACACTGAGATAGTCAGGGACGACATGGAAATCCAGAAACATATATTCCACTGCCTCCAAAAATCTGTATGCCTTTCAACAATGAGCTCCATATAATGCCTGGTAAAATACGTCTAGATCTTTTCCGAAGCTCTCCTTCCTTCGAGCATAGGTTGTATGCACTGGCGCTCAAGTGGGGCCCAACTACACCGCCAGCCGCCATATTTGTGGTGGATGTATAGTAGATGACCGTCTTCACTAGCGTACTTTTCTCTCGCGGCGCATTCAGACTGCCTTTTGGAACTAGCGAACACGGGAGCCGGCCGTCGCCGCGCGCGACAGCAGCAAGAAACTAAATCTCAAATAAACGCCATTTCGGATGGGCAGCTACGCTGCTTAGCTCTGCTGACACCGAGGTCGAGAAACAGGTCCAGCGACGCCGAGGACTGACACAAAGCGCAGAAAATGGTCAGAGGCCGCAGCCCTTCCGTGAAATTTGAGAGTTGGATTATGGAAGTGTTATTGTTGCCCCACTAAAAGAAGCTTTTTAAAACAAAACGTTGCTGTCCCCTATCGCAATTATTGGCAGCTAATTATGGCACCAAACTGGGCTACATGCGTGGACGTGGTTCATTTTTGGACTGTGCGCCGTGCCTGTTAATAAAAGTGGCCACGCGAGCGTGCAGCCGATACTCGGTAGTCCGCTCTCGGTAGTCCCAGTCGTGCCTGTCCCGGTCAGGCCTGAAGCCTTTGAGATGAGGAAAGGAACCAGGTTGTGCGTCAGCAAACCTTCGCTGTTACTGCGCGATAGTGAAGTGGCGTATCTTGACAACACGTAGCCACACGTGCTCTTCTTTGTATTTGTTGTGTTCGCCTATATATAGTGTTTCCAATGATTAAAAATTGAGTTGAGAGTCAGCGCTTGTGGTGTCTGTTTCTATTCTTTCGTCTGTGTGTTTTGCGCTGTTTTATTTTTAAACCTGTCTTTCATATTCGCATCTGTGAACACCGTGCCCGTACAGTGCAGTGATCGAGATACATAAACTGGCGAGTTTCCTAACTAGGCGGCAAGCTTGCATTATCGCCATGGTACAAGCATAGATTCCCAGCATGTCTACAAGGAGAACAAAGTAATAGCCAGGGTGCACGACCACGGCACCCCCGCGAAACAGCGTATGTCCCAAGGGCTCGATCGTCTCAATGTGCGAAACAGAACGAGGTCATACATTTCATACGTACAGCTTGTGTGAAAATTTAATTGGTGCCCATCCTGCGCTTATTCGGGATGCACCTCGTCCAAAACTTTCGCAGGTAAACAAGAGGGTAAACTCTGGATTGCTATGTTACATATGCAAAAGAGATCGAAATCAATGGCCGTTGATACGTCGTCTAGAGTAATTCAAGAACCCCGTAGACCGCTGCAGACCCACATGCGGCCTTCCGGATGCACGGAACGGCTCTTGTCACCGTTCTCCGAGCTTTTTTTTCGGATAGAGGGAAACCAAATTCCATGAACCACGTTCGTCGCTGCGCCTTTTTCGCGTACCACGGCTAGACTAGCGTTAACTAGCGCATGCGCCTACCTAAGTGTCGTTTGTTTAAGACGCATTTTCACGCAGCTATCGAGTGCGACAATTACAGGCCCGATTTGTGATGCATGCAGAGTCTAAGTGACAACATGAATGTGGCATGCGAGCCACAGTAACACGATGTAAGCACGCTTTCGGAGCAGTGCTGGCAGGGGGTGCACCGCAGAAACGGCCACAGGCGGCGCTGTTGGGCGCTACGTGGACGCAGTGCATACCACCCATAAATTTCTTGTATGGCCTTGTGACTGTGCAGTAGCGCTGCCAATTGTTCAAGAGTTTTTATGTTTTTTATTAGCTTGCTCACGTGCGAATTAAGAAAAATTCATGCTTTTTGTTGTCCTTTTTCGCCTCGCGATTCGTGCCTTCAAACATAATTTTTATTTTTCGTTGCGTATCCACAATATATAATTTCGGTGTAAACTCTGATATTACGTTTTCAGTGCATGAAATTGTTCTTTGGACAATGTCTGTCCTCACAAAGACGTAGAATATTTAATACAACATTAAATACAAATAAACAAGACCAGGCAAAGAAAAGAGCCAAATACAAAAAAAAGAAGAAAACAAAAACACGCCAGCTGGAAAACAAGCTAGAAACCACAAAGACGCAAGCAAACGAGACAGCAAAAAGCAAGTAACCAAGCGAAACAGCAAGCGAAAAGGAAAACAAACAAGCGAAAAATAAACGACAGCAAATATGCAAGCCTAAAGAAAGACAAAAAAAGCTAAACTTTTGTATAAGATTACTCGTTTTGGTTTGTCTCTTTCCATGCCGTCGATTTCTCGCCGGCTTATAATGTCCTGTTTTATTACCACGTGCACTTCATGGTAAATAGGATAGCCTTTGTTTTCGCAATAACAAAGTGTGTTGTCCATCGAGATCAAAGAAAACAAGCTATAGAGAAGTCTTGTACAATACCTTGTTGAGGTTTTTCTTCGTGCAATGGCGCTATGATATTGAAAGATATTCTCATTTCAACAAATAGTGAGAAAACAGTACCGTCGTTTTGCTCTCAATATAACAAGGAAAACTATACTTACTGCACCTTACAACTGCATTCCGGAGGTACAAATGTCACCCGCGTCACCCCAGAAAGCAAAGGTGGGACCGTATTAATAATCTGATTCTTGTCTGTATTGCTCTTCTAAATAGGGCTCCTTTTGAAAGAAACCTTTTTTCCGAGATTTCAGCGCCGAAAAGTGTTCTGCGCCTCGCAGAAATCATTCGCGAACTGAAAAATGCCTCGCTGTCAGCAGGAACTAAATTTATTCTGCAGAACAGCGCATCTCCGCAAAAACGGTTTTGCTGAGAGCTACTGTGGGACAAAAAGGATTATTGGAAGATTAATTTTCGTCGCGAGCGAGAGCTTTTCGACGTCTTTTAAAGTTTCGCTGCCTGCTGACAGAAATACCTGGAATTACAATTGGCTGCGATGTCTGCCTGCAGCAGACCATATCTCGAAGGTACAGGACATCTTTCTTTGCTTGAATGCAGTGGAGAAGCAGGGGTTGCCTTCCATCACTTCCCTCTCCACTGAAAGCATATCGCGGTTATGATCATGAAGGCAGAATCAACGTAAAAAAGGGCATTTCATTTTACTATATACAATGAAAACAAAAAGGGATCAGAAAGAATCAAAATTTGCCCCTTTATATTCATGATTGATTGAGTCAGAAGTGAGCAATAAACTGGAAACACAGGAAGTCTAAAACAATATCAGCAATTCGCTTATGTAGTCTTGGAAAAATTTCCCTCGTTGTAAAGGATTAGTATTAGTATTGTCAAGAATGGGCAACTGGCAAAAAAATCAAAGAAATATCATTATGGCCCCTTTACGGAGAGCGCATCGAGTGTTATTTCCGCAATGCAGGGCAGATTACAGAGGAAGCGCTGTGGGATAGATAATATTGAGCTGCGTAAAAGGAGAAAGTAAAGGCTTACCCTTAAACTTTATTAATGTCTGCCTGGGGAGGAAGAAGATGACGTGATATATTGTGCGAGGTGGCGGCGGGTTTCTTTAGCAACAGCCAGATAGCTAAAAAATGGCAGAGACATAAAAACTAGTGCAGTTTGGATTTGATTGTTTTGTAGAAACAGCTTACGGCCCAAGCGATGTTGTCGATAAAATTGCTCACATGTTTGTAATCCTGCACAACGATTTTTTTTTCTGACACGAACTGTTCCCATCATTAATTTTCCGGTTTATGTATGTGGCAAGCAGAACGTAGTATGCTTGCTAAAATTCGCTTCTGCCGTCAGTGACCGCTAACTCGATAATACGAGGCTAAGCATTCACCGAGAATAGCGCATGAGAACGTCTACAAAACCGTGTATTTACTTCAGCCGAGTAATTATACTAATCCTTCTAACTCGATATCCGAAAACGTCCCAAGTACAAATTTTCTTTACATGACAAAACCGGCTGGAAAACCAGTGGAAAATACAGCGGCAAACCTTTCCGCACTCCCCTGGCAGCCATAGCCTCTTGTTTTTCGTCTTTATGAACCAACCAGCTCATTTACCATTCTTATGTTGTGGCAACTGTGGAATAATCTTTGAATGGATTGACAATTGGATTGTCTATTTTTTAGACGAATAGCAAAATCATAATTTTAAGTGTGCCCTACGCTGATACCAAGTTCGGAAGGCTGACATGAAAAATATGACGCATTTTTGGCAGGCGAATAGCACAACACTGTAAGCGTCTTGATGGAGGGTATATTAATATTAGTATCGTTATTTAAACATTTTACGACATTGACAAAACTCTCTTCAAACACAAATGTGTGTAGAAAAAAAAGCGCTCGCTCACAATTTCTTAAAATGGCTTCCTCTATACTTTATGCTAGTATAGAGTTTCAGAGAAATCGAAACACAAATTTTTTTTCCCTCACATATGACTGGAAAGGGCGGCAAATTTTTCGCGATATATGCTGCGCAAAAAGTTCTTCATGAGCCGCTTCTAATGATTCGGTGCTTGATGTTTGGTTTATATACTTTGCCGCTGTTACCAAGTTTCCTAATCAGTTTTAGATCTAGTTCATGTGAGGGCATGTACCAATTTTCCTCGGGAGGGAGGCCCGGTTGCACAGAACGTGAGAAAAATGACCAGGGGCATTCGGTGCCTCTGCGGCGTAAATTACAATGGTAGGAATAGAGGATATGGCCATTGACGTTGATGAACTCATCTACTTCATTCCCGCCCTTTGTCCGACGCTGAAGATGGTCGCACTTAAGTGCTCCTTATAGACAGGTCTCCCCACTCAAAAGATCAAAAGACTTCCTTAACTAAGAACGCAGCTTTTATTTACTAGAAAACTGAAGATAAATGAAGAAAACTCTACACCAGCTAATTGAAGAGCTAAATATCAGTACAACAAAAGATGGTTTTCAGATGCTCTGCACGCTACGAGGATATACTACATCCCATTCCCCTTTAATATCGCTACCAAGGAATTATTTCGATGCCCATGCCATGATTTCAAATCAATGCGTATTTCTCAGCCTCACAAATTCTAACCGCAGATCACATAGTCACGAAAAAGATTTTCACTAAAGCTAGCCGTACAAAACCCAGCTTGTAAAGTTCCTTCTAGGCGATTACTCGATAGGAAAATTTCTCAGCCAGATATAATAAATGCATTGTTTTTGTCATCACCTTGCAGGAAGGTTGCCGAAGTGCGGCTTGCAGGTTTTCAATCAGTTTTTTGTGCAGTGATTTACGAACCGCACAGTCGGGAAACTCCGTGCACACCTCCACGCAGAAAATGCATTCCTATGAGATGTTAGGTGAACTTGCCTGAAAAGGCAGGATTACAAAGCTGTTCTTGGCTTTTGGTGAGAATGTAAGGGAACAAAACTTTCGCGGTAAGCGTATTACTAAAACTAATTACGTAATTTTGTTGGTCAAACATATCTGTGGAGACTGAATATGCAGCACAAAATAACAATGCCAGCCTTGGAATACTTCTCTCAGTTTTGCACAGCCCCATATAAAGTTTCAACTACCATTGCATTAAGTATTTTCACGCTTCGTTTTCGCTAGCAGCGTGCATGATATTACAATTTGCAGAAAATTACACTCAGGGACCACTACTACACATGACTCTATGAGGCTTGAATTTGATTAGCGCCGAACATGAAATGTGCGAAAGGAATATTTGGTTCGGGCAAAACATTCGCGTCAGATTCATAGCAAACCTGCGAATTCGTCTAGGCAAGTACGGAGAACATACTTTATCTATTACTAACCTCGAGAGTTGACAAACCTCTCTGCTTTCTTCGGCGTCTTAATCGTAGCGCAAAATCACGCTAGACCAGGCATTGAAAGGCCCGTGGCGGGACAGAAGTCGATCGCCCTAACCACTGCATTACCGGGGCAGGGCTGTAGGAGTTTGTGCGCATGTATCGAGCGTTTAGTGTAGTATCTATATTGCATTATCATTTACTATACTTTACTAAGTTATGGTATAGCAATGGTAAAGTGTAGGTGCTGATCTCGCATAATGTTGTATATACCAGTTTATGGCGATGCAACAGCGCAAGCGACGCGACACAGTGACACGAGGATGCACAAGCACAAAGCGCTGACTATCAACAATGACTGACTATTAGTTGATAGTCACCACCTTGTTTTTGTGCTTCCTCGTGTCACTGTGTCCCGTCCCTTGCGCTGTTCTATCACCATGAAAAACCACCTAGCCCTCCAACTCACTCTTATACTAGTGTAATAATATACAGTGCATGGTAATTGAGCACCCGTCCACCGGTATCATCTAATGCGAAGCTTGTCCACGCGCACGTCATGCAGTGCTGCGCACGGGAAAACGTTCATGTTTTTTTCATCCAATATGATGTCCTCCATTTTGCCGTTTTGCTGCTAGTCTTCAAATAAACGTGCTAAACAATCACCGAACAATAGTTTCAAAAACAGTGCTTCACGATATATAGGTTAGTGTAGGCTTTATTTCGCCCCTTGTGTACTTTTTTTCATACCTGCAAAAATAATTCTTGACAGAGACTGGAAGAATATCACTTGCTGGGCCCGCAACAGAAAGCTGAACTTTGCGATCGCGCGAAAGCTTGTTGGTATAGCATGTAGCTGCTAGATTTTTTTTTTTTTTCAGTTCGTTGCGGTTGGTCGGTCTGGTACTTTTTACTCTCTCTTAGCCACTCTATTAACGTGAACCAGACCTGTGCGACGCATGATTTTAGCAGCCACTTATCTCTACGCAGCAGATCAGCACTCGCAAAACAATTCAGACGCATCTAGTCGATATAATGCTTTCCAAGCCCGAGAGAGCGCACATCGGCTTGTTGCGGATGCCCAGAGCACCGTGGTCGCACTTTTAGCGTTGCTTCCACCAGACTAGCATTTTCTATCATGAAGCACCCGCACACAATGGCTGCAGCGTGTCATGGGGCCTTTGGCGTGCCGCGTGATGAATCATCTGTTGCAGAAATTGATCGCCTAGAAAAGAAAAGAATAAAGAAGAAAAAGAGACGGCGACCAGTAACCTACCCTTTCAGAGCTTTCTGAGGCACAGCTCAAGCAGCCGTGGCGCATAACCGCTCTTTGACAAAGCATGAGCCGCAACATCGTGGTAAGGTGGAGACGTGTCTGGCCATCTAGCTCAGACGAAGATTAATGGAGGCCGGAAAGGCTGCTTTTCTCGCTGCATGGCTTCCTTTGGGTGCTGTAACAGAGCGTCAGCGCTGTAGTTTTGTGCGGCCGTATGCGGTAACTCTGTAGACACACTTGGTGCCGTGCGAGAGTTTTATCAACATTCAGAAGTGATCGCAGTGCCCAATGCCAGGTAAAAGCGGCACAAGCGAGGATATATGCTTGTTAGCGGATGGTTAAGCATCTCATCAGACGGACACAGCCACACTCTTAGATGGTGTCCAGAATGTAATATTTGATAAAATTGAGAGTTGAGCTATTTGGCACATACTGAAGGAAATAGCAACGCTGAGACGAGGGACAAAGAAGGAAAAAAAGACAGCGCAAGTCTTGTCTCCCTTCTTTTTGCCTCGTCTCTGCGCTGTTTTTTCCTTCATCACTATTTCATCTTCATTCAGGGGCCTTTGTATACTGACTCAAAAACTGCAAGCATAAACTGCTCTCAATATTCAAGAAGAGAGTGGGGTCCCTTTTTGGACATTTTAGTATAAAGGTTGAGCCATTTATCTGTGTCGCGTCAATTTAAAAAGAAATGTAAATGAAATAATGCAGGTTAAAATATTGGTGGCGGTCTCCTAGGGTCTAAAAGAAAGATGCAGTCACTAGCAACCAAGATGGAACGTGAACGTACTTGAATGCGAGCATATATTTTGCAATATTTAGCGTCTTATCAAACGCGTTTAAAAGGTAATTAAAAGATTTTGTACTATTGGCGTATGTCTGCTTTCAGTTGTGATTTACATTTTGTCTCACTTTATTAATGCAGTGGAGAAGAGAGGTTTATTGGTGTCTGGTATCGTATGTATAACTTTAATGAAATGCTGTTGTGATTTCTTGACGATTCGTGGGCTTGTGAGGATATAGCTAGTGTTTAAAACGGATTCCTCTTAGTTGAGTGCCAGTTATGGATGGCGCTCTATCGAATTTCGAACGCGTCAGCCACAAGGTGGACTAAGGATCGCAATCAGTCATCTGAGCTTCATGCACGTTGAAGGGTTCTGCTCATGATAAATGCCATTCCTGAAGTAGGTCCAAAGGACCTTGGTCACCAGGTTGGGAGTAAGATAATCAAGCCACCTCTTCGAAGCTTGAACTAACCCATGGGTGCGCCACTAAGTTCAGTTCAGTTCAGTCGTTCAGCCGTGACCGGCTCCTCGTGACCCCATGGACCATGTCACGCCACGCTTTCCGGTCTCTCACTATCTTCCTAACATCATATAACTTCATCTGCAGTGCCTCCAGGATCCATCTAACCATCGCGTTCGAAGCCCACCCCTTCTCCGGCGACTCTCAACCTTTCCCAACATCAAATCTTTCTCAGTGACTCCTCTCTTCTCATCTGATGACCAAAGTAGCTGAGCTTTACCTTTAGAATTTGACCCTCCAATGAGCAGTCAGGGTTTATGGTCGACAATATCGACTGATTTGATCTTCTGGCAGTCCAAGTAACTCTCAAGAGTCTTCGCCAGCACCACAATTCAAACGCGTTAGTTCTTCGGTGGTCAGCCTTTTTCACAGTCCAACTCTCACATCCATACATCACAACAACTGGAAAGACCATAGCACGAGTTATACGGATCTTGGTTGGCAGACTAATGTATCTGCTCTTTACTAGGCTGTCAAGGCTAACCATTGCTCTCTTTCCCAGAAGCAGGCGTCTCCTAATTTCATGGCTGCAGTCTCCTTCCGAGGTAATCTTGGAGCCCAAGAAGAGAACATCTGTCACAGCTTCCACTTGTCCATTGATGCTCCAGGACTTGATAGGGCAAGACGCCATGATCTTTATCTTTTTAATGTTCAGTTTAAGCCCAAACTTCTCACTCTCTTCTTGTACGCGCATCAGAAGTCTTTTGAGTTCCAGATCACTTTCTGCCATTAAAGTGGTATCATCCGCATATCTAAGGTTGTTGATACGTTTTCCAGCAATCTTCACTCCACCTGAAGACTCGTCCAGACCGGCCTTCCTCATGATGCACTCTGCATATAGGTTTAATAGACTGGGCGACAGTATGCAGCCTTGCCTCACTCCTTTCTCAATCAGAAACCAATCAGTAAGGCCATGCCCAGTTCTGAATGTGGCCTCTTGTCCTTCATACAGGTTCCTGAGGAGACAGATGAGGTGAATTGGAACTCCCATCTCTTGGAGAGCTTGCCACAATCTGCTGTGATCTACGCAGTCAAACGCTTTCTCATAATCAATAAAGCAGAAGTAGATGGGTTTCTGTAACTCTCTTGCTTTTTCCATGATCCAGCTAAGGTTTGCAATTTGGTCTCTAGTTCCTCTGCCCTTGCGAAACCCAGAGTGCACGTCCGGAAGCTCCCGATCCACATACTGCTGCCGTCTACCTTGGAGGATTTTCAACATCACCTTGCTAGCATGCGAAATAAGCGCGATCGTGCGGTAGTTGGAACAATCTTTGGCACTGCCATTCTTTGGAATGGGGATGTAAACTGACCTCCTCCAATCCTGTGGCCACTGCAGGGTTGTCCAAATCTTCTGATATAATGTATGCAGAATGTTAACAGCGTCATGGTTGAGGTTTTGAAGCAACTCAGCTGCAATGCCATCAATTCCACTAGTTTGTTCTTAGCAAGGCTGGCTAAGGCCCATTCAACTTCACTCTTCAGGATGCCCGGCTCGAGATCAGTAATCACAACCGTCTTGTGTTGTGTTTGCACATTTGGGTCCTTCTTGTACAGTTCTTCTGTGTATTCCTGCCACCTCTTCTTTATCTCTGAGGCTTCAGTGAGGTCCTTGCCTCGTTTGTCCTTTATCACGCCCAGCTTAGCACAGAAGCTTCCTTTGATATCTTTGATTGTCTTATACAGAGCTCTTGTGTTCTTTAATTGGCTGTTGTCCTCAACTGCTTGGCACTGTATGTTCAGGAAGGCATTCTTATCTCTCCTGGCTATTTTCTGAAAATCCGCATTGTGAGCCTTGTATCTTTCTCTTTCGACCATAACTTTCACCATCCACCTTTCCTCAGCTATTTTCAAAGCCTCTTCAGATAACCAGTTTGCTTTCTTGCATTTATTTTGCTTTGGAACTACCTTAGTAGCAACTTCTTGTATTATATCACGAACATCAGTCCACATCTCTTCGGGCTCTATGTCTTCTAGATCTAATTCTTGAAATCGTTTCCTCACTTCCACAGCATATTCTAAGGGAATTTGATCCAGGTCATACCTGAAAGGCCTTCTAGTTTTCTGCGTTCTCCTCAATTGAGGCTTAATTTTGGCAACAAGAAGCTGATGATCGGTGCCACAATCGGCCCCAGGCCTTGTTTTTACTGCTTGTATAGCGCTTCTCCATCTCTGCCGGCAAAGGATATAATCGATCTGATTCCTGTACATACCGTCCGGTGAAGTCCATGTGTACAGGCGCCTCTTAAGTTGTTGAAAATGAGTATTCGCTATGGTCAGGTTGTTTTCTTGACAAAACTATACTAGCCTCTGCCCAGTTTCATTTAGCTCGCCAAGACCGAACTTGCCTATAATTCCGGATTTGTCTTCACTCCCGACCTTAGCATTCCAGTCTCCTATGAGAAAAACGACGTCTGATGATGGGGTGCGGTCTAAAAGGCATTGTAGGTCCGCATAAAATCTCTCAACGTCAGCTTCTTCAGCAGTAGTGGTCGGTGCATAGACTTGGATAACTGTTATGTTGAAAGGGTGACCTTGGATTCGAAGTGAAATCATTCGGTCGTTTTTGGGGTTGTACCCTAGCACTGCTTTACCCATTCTTCTGTTTACTATGAGAGCGACCCCATTCCTTCTCTTGGATTCGTGCCCGCAATAAAAGACATAATGGTCGCGGGAGTTAAATTCTCCCATTCCGGTCCACTTGAGCTCGCTGATACCCAAGATATGAATGTTCAATCTGTCCATTTCTCGCTTGACGACATCCAGTTTACCTTGCGTCATAGATCTTACATTCCATGTTGCTATGTGATACATCTCCTTGCAACATCGGACTTTCCGGTCGCTCCCCGACACATCCACAACTGAGCGTCCTTTTGGCTTTAGCCCAGCCGCTTCATCCGTCCTGGAGCTACTAGGAATCGCCCTTTGTTCATCCCCAGTAACATGTGGGACGCCTTCCAACCTCGGGGGCTCATCTTCCGGCGCCATATCATTAATGGTATTGTGAGTGGCCATAGGGTTTTCTTGGCAGGAAATACTGGCGTGGGTTGCCATTTCCTTCTCCAGTGAATCACATTTTGTCAGAACTCTTTGCCGTGACCTGTCTATCTTGGGTGGCCCTACACAGCAGAGCTCACGACTTCATCTTGTTTCGCAAGCCCCTCCGCCACGACAGGGCAGTGATCCATGAAGGGGCGTCACTAAAACCTCGATATATAATGAAGAAATCAATATGGATCGCGAAAAACCTTCCTAAACGCGGTATTAATAAACAGAGTACCTCAAAACATATGCGAACTGAGCCGGGGTGCGCAGAAAATGATTGAGCCCTCTTTACTTATGCCGCTTCTAGCAATAAGGGATCGGGAGAGATTCCTGTAGTGTCCTGCCCATAAGAAGAGGGCCGACAGATTTGGGCGATAAATCCAGAGAAAACATGGCACGAAATAGTTTTTGTCGCACAAAGGAGAGTGGCGTCATTGTGAGTGAATAAGGTCGGAGTTTCTGAATCTATACGGTTTTCTTACCTGACCCGCTTATTGCATGTTATTGCTACTCTGCTATATGAGTTGGTCGGCTCGCTGCGACAATTTTTATTCTCCACACCGTCAAAAACGAACTTTGAGAAACTCCCTCTGGTTTCTGTTTATGAGAGCGATGAGAAAATTCTCGAATGCTTGAAGGTCGAAGCAGTGATCTTCACATATGAGATAATAACTTAGCTGCAACAGAAGGGCACGTTTGAATCCCGTTCCCTGCATGCAGTGATACACAATTTTGGGAAGCACTTCTAATGCCTTAAAATGGACACTTCGAGTTTACTATATATTCGTCGCTAGATTGTTTTACTTCAGCGCACCGTTGTTCCTGCTATCTGTGATTTGTCTACATGGAAACAAACTGTGGCGCTTCAGGCCGATGCAGGATTTTTTCGGGGGGTCATGAGCACGCTCAGTGTAATGCGGTAGTGCAAACTAATTGTGCGAAATGTGTTGATAAGCGTGCTGCTTTCTTATCGTGTTGCCCTCAGAGATAGCCGGTCGGAACCATCGGTGCCATGAAACAATTGACAGCAGGTCCCTATGACGAAACATTTATACCGCATCTAACCTGGATAATGTAAATGCAGTGCGGAAACATCCAGTGCAGAATAATAAACGGTGCAGACTTCGAAATCTGGAGCATGCTTATTTTTCCTAACGATCGAAATATTTCCTAGAAAAAAAAAGCAAGCATTTAAATTTAGAACCCTGTTTGCGATTTTTCACCAATGTCGCGATGTATCTTTCCCTCCGGCCAACGCCAGTTGCACCTGAAGCTGTGTTATGTACTGCAGAAAACTTTTCCCTCTCAGCCACGCAATTTATTTCGCCGGAGCTGTTTCATTACTGTTTACCGTAGTTTTAGCCATTTTCCAAACCACTCAGCAGGCAAACAGTCTCCCTCAAGCTGAAGAGTGAGATCCCTAGGACCCCATTGAGGTTTATGTGATAACTGCCCTCATTAAAAAGACACAAACGTTGCAAAATCATTTTAAGTCTTTTTGGAGATGTTTCATAGCTGTCACTATCGGCGTGATTTTGAGGTAAGCAAGTTTTTAAGCGGTGTAGTTTTTGCAATCGGCGGTGTGTGTGAATAAAAGAAACAGCTTATTTACCTCGAATTTTGGCAAAACTCGATTAGCAGAAGCAGCAAGCACTACATTTCAGTTCACCGTCTGTCAACGCCCCTTGCCCCTAATAATGCTTACTCTTGCGGGTATTTTTTCTTAACTTTGTAGTTATGAGGACAGCTCCGCTGTTTCAGAAGTTCTGGTATTGTTTCACTCTCTCGTCGAGCTTTGTCGCTTTCTGACAATTCAGGATCTAGATGTTTTTACGTAGTAGTCTGCACAGCTTACTCAGTCCAAAAGACGTTATCGTTGCCGCAATACAGAACGTCGTGTCGGAAAAAATGGTCTATTAAATAACATTATTTGCCGCCAATTGGATTCGAATCTAGTCCCTCGTAGCAACAGAGGCTGGGGCTTCGTTGGTACTAAGCGCGTTGCAAGCGCACCTGGTGAAGGCGGTATTGTGCGCACAATTTGTTAACATGTGTTTTAGATGGGTGTTGATATCACACTTATAATTATTTCAAAATTTTAAAATTTCAGACACGAATATTTTTAAATAAATCGCCGAGTGAAACGACGGTGTAAAAACGCTACCGCATCTCCTCTTATTGTGAAGCGTAATCTTGGTAGTAAATTTTCTATTTATTGCATCTCGTAAATATCCAGCGTCGTGCTGCAGATCTGCGAGTTCTACCGAGAACGCGAAGCTGCACACCCGTGACCTTGCTTTGTTCTTGCACCTGTACTACCATTGCTGGCAGCCGGATTCGCATCAGACCTGTGCGCACGAAATGCGGCCTGCACAGGCAGCACGTGGAACTTGGCTTGGAAAGCTATGCTTTTACATCAACGAAATAGAGCGAATTTTTAAATATTAGTGGCCTCACGATTCGTCGACCTTACAAGGTGAATCAAACCACAATTCCTTAAACAAGTGTTCTGTACTCCTAATTTTTGTCATCTTTTCTGAATAGATCATCTATTTCTCGCAATTCTTGTGACACTGGTAATCAGCTACTTTTCGGATATAGATAGATAAGGGAGCGGCAACAAAGGCATATTCAGTTATTGTGTGCAAAATCTAGAAGAAATCGCTAGTCCCTGACGAGGTGATTCACCTATGCATGAACTGCCCGCAACCCCTAACTAAACTAACAATTCATTATTGAATTTTATACGATATATAACAATAAAGTTGATTAAAAGATGTTGCTAAAGAAAGTTGGCACTTTTGAAACTCATGGGTGGTCCAAAGTTGTTTTTATTGCCACTTCCAATGTCAGAATACATATATCTTGACAAAACTTGTTCGGTCCCATAGCCTGATTGATTACAAGGACCAATTGATCAAGGCACCAAAGAAAGAAATGCAGCATGCTGTAGTACAGCGACACAGTGACAAATGGAAAACAAATCTAGAAGCACCAATTAGAACATCCATGCAAAGTTTACGCGCTAATAAACGCAAGTAGAAGAAAAACAAGTATAAAAAATAAGGCATGCCATTTTGCTTTTTCTGTCAAGATCACCAATCTCGTTTTCCATTCGTTCCCCTGAATAACTTAGCAATGTTACCAGCGAATGGCACACTACTGAGGTATTCTCCTTCAACCCTTATTCCTAACTACACCCATTCCAGCTGTCCTTATACCTCCTCTGGAAGTGATATTGGTAATATTGAACGTTTATACTGAGATCGAATGTCAAACTCTATATTGATGCATATGGATGGTTCAGCATGTGACATAGACGTCAAACACCACTACAACGGTCACTTATCGTGTAAATTAGGTATAGCTGGATAATCAAAAAAAGGTGCAGTGCAATTGCCATCTACAACCTATCTTTTCGAAAACTATGGTATCAGGCACAGTTGTACTTTGCTAACTGCACTCCCGTGTTTAAAGTTTGGCGCCGAGATTGGCAACTAAATTCAGGTTCATTTTTCTTACTAAATGGCTTATAGAGAGCCACATGATTTTAAAGTAGCTGATAATCTTTGTCTAATAGTAAAACAGTTTGGTTTGCTTATAGTGTTTAACGCCCTAAAGCGACTTTGACTATCAGAAACGCGGTCGCAGTAGGCTCCAAAATGTTCGACCACTGGGGTTTTTCAAATGCACTGACATCATACAGCACACGACGCCTTGCTCTTCGCCTCCGTGTAAATGTGACTGCCACGGCAAAGATTCGATTCCGCATACTTGTGTAAAGCAGTCGACCGCCTTAAACGCTACGCCACCATGACAGGGCTTGTAATACAACTACAGCAATAAAATAAGAATCTACAAACATTACATCCCCTTCATTAGTGTGCAACTTCACTATAATGCTTCCAGGTTTATGCAAGGCAATTGGACTAGCATACGTCTGGTTCAGATTATCAGAACTATGCTATATACATATAATTACAGATTCAAAACCTGTTTCCCCCCTTTTAGAGATGTTTTCTACACCATGCACACCCCATCCCACTCTCTGGCATTTAACACTACTGAACATCTATCATCTGCTTGTGCGCAAGGCTAAATGATAGTATTTCAATGGAAGCCTGCCCACGGCGCTCGATAAAATGATAAGGCTGAAGTTGAAGCACGCACCGTCCTCAGCGGTGCGGTCCGAGCAGTGGGTATTTTTTTAAATACCGGATACAACATGTCTTCCTACTAACTGCATGAATAGCAAGATGGTGGCTTACTGTCTAAAACGACTTCGATTTTGATTTTGTTATAAGAATAATTTCAATCGGCATGAAAGGCATTTGAATAATGGTGCGCGGTCAACTTCGGCATAACAACCATACCCGAAAAACTTGTAATTTCGGCTTCTTTTTAAAATACCAGGTTTGTTAATAGTTTTTATCTATTCTTTTTCATCTTAAAAGTAAAGAAAATAAAGATATATGTTACGAAAACACCCAGCGTTTCCAGAAAAACGTGTGAAGTAAGTTCGGTAGCTTGTGAGTTATAGAGGCCATAAAGTAAAAAGACAGCCTATTTATCAAGGTGCAGTGGCTTCGACATGAAGTCGTATATTGCTTCAGAGTTTTCTGAAATCAATCATATGTCAAAATTAAAAAAAGCAGTAACAAATGCCTGAGGTAAAGAAGAATGAGTAACTCGGTAAAGGTTGCACGTTAAAAGCCGGCTGTGCGTGCGCCCGACACTCGCATACTTTTTAAAAAGGCGCGACATCAGCAGGCATTGATTTCACATACGGGCTACAGTCCATTATTCTAAGTGGACAATAACCTGAATAATAACCTAAAGTGGAAAAAGAACGGCATACAATCGGGATGGAAAGAGCGGTAAGAATCAAATTAGCGGTGATCAAGAATACAATACAGTGGTTTTGCTTCTGTATAGTGAATATTTGTTTATCTTTTCAGGATTTATTTTACATCTATCCTATAAATTAGGCTTTGCGATTCACTTCTCTCGACATGAGCGCTCGTTCCTAACACAGGAGCTTGAGCAAATTGATCTTCTATTTCTAGAAGCAGCGCGAAATAGCCAGTACGAAGCGAGGACACAATGTCGAGCTACAACATTATGTACAGCGCAAAAAACGAAGACAGGGGAAGAAACACGCACTGAACTGAAATTGTATTAGGAAATACTCGTGCTTATAAAGGCTTCAAACCCAGCACACGCAGGCGCGCAAAGAAATAAACACATCAAAAACCAAAAATAAGAAAACAGCATATTAAACCACACGTGCGCATTAGCATCATTGCACTGCAGCAGTTAAGACGTCTCAAGATAGTCCATTTCTACCTGGTGTAACGTCGCCGAAGGTTTCGCAACGCCCGCGCGATGTGGCGATCAGATACGCCTCTGCTATTTCCCGGCACAACTGATTCCTGTGCCTGAAGACAACGTCGGCACGCCCCAAATCAGTTACACAAGCGCTATCATTTTCTTTGCAAATAAAATTTCAGTTGATAGTCAGCGCTTGTTTGTTTGCGTGTTTCCTCCCCTGTCTTCGTTTCTCGTGCTGTGCAGAATGTTGAAAGTTCACCAATTCGACGAGTTTTCGTTTCTGCTCGAGCTATAATTCATGGTTATATATAAGATATAAATTTAGCCAAAATTAAACTTAAGCTAAAGGTAAACAAACCTCATCTTGAGAATAAATTTATTCATTAAGAGCTATTACGCTCTGATCTTAGCCTGATCACGCAAGATGGCGCTATGAACCACGTAACATTATATCATTGCTTCCGTTTGCTTCATGTCATTAACATCAATAAGCAGATTTGCCGACTTTAGAAAGTGAGATACCCTATGCAGCGGCTCGTCCTAATTTCCGAATACACTCTTTCAAGTATGAAGCCGCCAAGAATGAACTGGAATGAAGGCCCACGTGCGACTGATCAGAAAGGAGATATATTGATTGATAGCTGTTTTGAAAATTCACCGAAATATGTACAGAAAAATCTCAGTTCTTTCATGGGATACACTGCAGAGTTCTGAAAGCAAAACATGTGAGCAGTTCTACAAATTTGTTAAACATTTCAAGTGAAGATTAAAGCATTAAATTCAGCAGTTCTTGTTTTCCCTCCTTTCACAAACGAAAGCTAATAAGACGGTACTTTGACACAACCCCTTCTTCGTGGAGCAAGACCTAGGTAAGGAGGAATCAGGACTCAAACGAGGATCCTCATTACACCACATACTACAGACAATTATCCAGAAAAAAAGAAAGATTTCGCATGAACAAGTAAAAGACATCCTAAATATTTCAAATCCATAAGATGTCTGTTCTTAGGAAAATACTCGAGGGCCAGAGAAAATGCCGCGCGATTTTTCCAGCTTTCATTACGAGACCGGCACTACGTCGTAAAATACTCTGGGATGTTTTTCAGAAAAATTATAGGCATTGTTTCATAGCTGGAGCTGTTGTATATCCCTGTCACACTGCCGACTCAGAACTACCTTGAACTTCCTTGCTTAACGGAGCACAAGGAAGTCATAGGCAGTTTCACTTCCAAGGAGTCGTCGCCATGTCACATGGGCTGCAACGAGCTTCTGACAAAACCCGCCAGGGAACCATTAGGGACTGCCTAATGTTTACACATATGTAACAAAATAACTCTCAGAAAAACTGATATACTTAACACATCTATTTTCTTTGTAAAATGCAGCTATCCAGACATATTGCAGAAAAAAAATATACATTTGCTAAAACAGCGAACATGTTAGTCTAAACATAGCGATTTTGTCTGCTCTTCTAAACACCATGTGCAGCGTTTGCTACTCGGCATTTCCGCCGCCACTCTCTTTTGTTATTTTACCCAGAGTGGTTATCAGAGACCTCCTTTTTGGTGCATTTGTCTCGAATAACGAGTGATACCCATACTGTGCAACTATTCTGCCCGTCGTCTCCACATGCAAGCTTCGAGCGCGTTTGGTGCAAGCGCAGTGAAGCGAGAGTACTGTGGAGTTGGAAGAATCAAAAACAACTAACCGACCTGGAATACTAATTTCATGCGATGAAAACTATTATATTTAAGAGCGAAAATAGAATTATCCATGAAAAAGTTTGTGTAACGACTCGAAGTAAAGCGCATTGGAAAAAAGAGTACTCCATTCATCCTTGAAGGGAGATCACTGATCTCCTTCTTCTACGAACATTTTTAATTTTCATTACCTAAAGGACTGCCATCTGACACGGCCACCTCTCCCTCGAGTTAAAGAAGGCCTAGTGTGAAGGGTGTTAAAAGGAGTTCAATCGTGCCCGTGTGACAGGGGCATATGACGGTTCCAGGAAGATCTACTCGAGACAATGAACCATTAGCAGGAACCGGCTCGGGAGTGGAGTGATTTTTACCAAACACCGGAGATCCGCCTGAACTCATTGCTAGCAAGAACTGGGCGAAGCGCTCATCACATACAGTCATGCCCTTTACTGCGCCACTGACTTCTTGAAATTTGCGCTTGTCCGTTTCAGAACTCGGCCTGGATATGTTTCCAACAGACTGCATGCGGGGAGAATAATTGGAACATTTTCACTCTGACTTTCGCGTGGAATACGAACTTTCTCCCAGACTCTTGATGTTGGAGGCTGCGCATCTGGCTGGTGCTTAGCAGTTGACACAAGGTGTTTCGAAAGTCGAAGTCATTATCGCCTTTGAAGATATTTTAAGCCAGCAGGGGATTAAACTATATGATCATTAAGTTCTGTTTTCAGGTGTCACGAGGTAGCGGTCTGTAGTCGTTTCTCATTACATATATGTTCATGGCATTCAGTCGTAAACCGCTTTTTGTGAGAGTGACCAGACGCTATACATGTAAAGTCATGCCTGTTACAAACACTGCAGACGTGTCGCGTGTTCTAGCCGGTAGCGTATCTAGCTCGGGTAAAAAGAATGTAGTGCGGTAAAATTCTGCAATATAACCTGACATTCATGATATTGTTCTCTAATTGAAGGACGATAATGGTATGCATTCAGGACTTAATTGGCTACTTGACTGGCATTACATATCTTGTTTCAATCCTTTTTCTATTCGTGACATACTATTTGAGGTCTTCACTTCAGGATGTTTGTAATTCCCATGTGCCTGTGACATCAAGAGCCTTTCGACCAATCAAGATTTCTCAATGAAGTCCAGCACTGCCGAAGACGAAGCCGTATTTCCTACGATACAGGGCCTTTAGAGAGAACGAAGAGTGCGCCCCAGGCAGGCTGTTAGAAGCCTACCGCTCTGAGCTCGCTTGACGATCGGCTAAGTATTGGGTTGCTGGTCCTGGTTTTGTCTTTGCCCTTTGCTTCTTTTGTTCTCTGTTGACTAACGCACGCGGTGAAGTTGTCAATTTAAGGTAATGTCGACGCAGTGCCCCGGCCAAGGGCGCTCCCCTTGGTCGGCTTCCCTTCTGACCGAAGATCTGCCCTTGGAAGTTTTCAGAGCTGCGGTGTCCGCAACATCCCTGTGGCGCTCGTTCCTAAGGATGGGGGCACCATTAAAATGAACAACCCAGGAACTGTTCGAGCTGCCCTTCAGGAAACCACTTCCTTCTACGAAGGAATAGCCGAAGTACGCCAATTTGGTCGCGGCAGGATTCTTTGCCGTTCACCAGACCTGTCATATATAAAGGATCTGCTAAAATGCTCTACTTTTGCCTCTCATCAGGAAAGCAGTTTTATCCCTTCGCACCTGGCCTGCACAAAATGTCTAGTCCGAGGTGTAGATTCCTTATTATGTCCAGAAGAAACCCTCGACCTTCTTTCCGCGGCAGGCGTTGTTGCGGTCTATCGCTGTAGCCGGGAGGTCAATAATGTTCGTGTGCCGACAGAATCGGTTATTGCTACATTTGCAGGCACAGTCTGTCCATCGGAGATTAAAGCGTGGCCTTTAATATTCAGAGTAGATTCCCTACCATCAAAGCCTCTGCAGTGCAACAACTGCTGGCGTTATGGCCATACTGCTGACGGTTGCAAATCCACTTTGCGGTGTTGGAAATGCGGCGATGCCCATAAAGCACACTTATGCTCTGATGAAAATGTCAAATGTTGTCTTTGCGGCGGACTTCACTCAGCCAATTCTTTGGAATGTCCTTCTAGAGCGCATGAAATGCAAATTCTTGAGATTATTGACCGAAAACGTTGCTCGAGGCGTGAGGCAATTCAAGAAATTAAAGAGAGAGCTCCTGAGTATGCAGGTGTGTCAGCCCGTTCAGGAGCATCATTAAATTCCACGATGTCTAAAACCATAATAACTGCTGTGGAAGCAACCATGACCAAAATGGTGGATAAGATTGTGACAACAATCACAAAATGCATATCCAACGTTCTGACAGCTCACATTTCTCAGACTGTGCAAACTGCTATGGTTTCTCCTAAGGCACCTGGGCATTCACTATCAGTGCAGCACTCATTAGCTGCAATGTCTTGCTCGCAAAATGAGTTTCTTTCCGTATCTCCTATGCAAAATTCCGACAAGTCAGACGAGGCTTATGATGCAGATATGGGAGAGACAGATACGCGAATTCTAAAACGCAGTGGATCCCCGTTGTCAAACCCGTCATTACCTCGCCCACAGGCAAAATCAAAAAAGCAACAGCTAGGCTCTAAACCAAAGGAAAACATTTTGCGGCAGGCTGTTGCTGCTGCCCGGATTACATAACCATAGGATCGTTAAACGTTCTTCAGTGGAACTGTAGATCTCTTCTTTCAGCTACTACAGATTTAGTTTATCTTTCTTTAAAACATAATCCAGTAATAATTTAATTATTTTGCAAGAAACTTGGCTTACAACTGAAAGACATTTTAACTTACAAAATTATCGATCATTCCGACAAGATCGGCAGTCAAGAGGTGGTGGGTTACTAATTCTAATTTCTTCAACATTTTTTCATAGGGCTATGATTTTTTTTTTCAATATTGTACTGTAGATTCTGAATTATTGGCTTTAGATTTTGAAATTCCAGGGTTCAGTACGTTTACATTAGCGAATGTTTATTTCCCTCATGGTGTTCAGGACACCACATCTCTAGACAATCCGGTTATTTTGGCTGGAGATTTTAATTCACACAATGTTTCGTGGGGTTACAAGACGGATCCCTGCGGCAAGCGTCTGTGGGATCGGCTTTCAGACAATAACCTTAACTGCATGAATTCTGGCTTACTACTTTTGTACGTGCTCACAGTCAATATGTGATAGATTTAACTTTTTCCAGCGCTAGTGTTGCTATACTAAATTGGTCGGCAGTTGATGGTGGCACCTCTAGCGACCATATACCTATTGTTTTTGAGGTTCACTGCCGCTTAACTCCGCCGACATCTCAGTTGAGATCATACGTAAATTATAACTATTTTCACTCATTTTTGATTTCGTCTCTTGAGTCAGTGGTTGAGGCTACGGAAGAATTTAAATCGCAAACATTATGCCAGGCTATTGCATCCTGTCGTAAGAAGTGTGAATCCTTAGTACGTGCATCTAAAGGCAATACATCAACAAAATGGGGGAATGCAGATTGTTCGCATGATTATAGAAGGAGAAAGGCTGCATGGAAGAAGCTCCTTCACAACCAGTGCCCCAAAAATTGGCATGATTATAAATATTTTGCAGCTACATTTAAACGCACAGTCGCACAAGCGAAATATAATTATGATAGTGAGCATTTAAATTGCCTTTCACAATCTAATAACCGACGTGCACTTTTCAGGTTTTTAAAATCTCGGAAAAGATTCCTGTCTCAGAAAATTTACCCTCATGTGTTTCGACTCCTAAAGAAGCTCTTAAAACAGTAGAAAACGTCGCTGAAGGTTTAGAAAAGCGTTTTTTGTCAACACTTCCCAAATCCCCTATGTTTGTAGGCCCAGTAGATACGGTTAAGAATGTCCCTAAAATTACATTTTCTCAGCTTTCTTCCATTGTAATGACATTGCCAGCTGCTGCGCCTGGCCCTGATGGAATAACTTCAAAAATCTTAAAGATCCTCTTTGAGGTATCTCCATATCCCTTGTTAGAATTGGTAAATTACTCAATTATTCATTCTTGGATACCTGGTGACTGGACACTAGCCATTGGGATTCCTTCACGGAAACATGATGGTGGTGGCTATACTTTACACAAAATCAGACCAATATCTTTAACATCAAACTTGGTAAAATTAATTGAAATGGTCGTACTCCAACGGGTTACCGAGTTTGTGGAACAAAAACATATTCTTAGTCCCTGTCAAATCGGATTTCGCGCAAAATGTTCAATATGAAATGCACATACCGACCTTGAGAGTCGAATTCTTCTTGCGCGGGGCAAAAAAATGCATGCTGCATTGGTGACTCTCGATATTGAGAAGGCTTATGATAGTGTAGAGCCCCGAATTTTATTTCACAGATTAGAAACTCTACGTTTTCCACAATATTTATTTGACTGGATATCTACATTTCTACAAAACTGACAATTTTACTGTTCATTGAATGGAGTGCATTCTGGCAGATACCCACAAACCAGATGTGTCCCTCAAGGGGCAGTTCTCTCGCCCGTGCTCTTTAACATTTTATTGAGTTCAATTCCCACTCGTCAAGATGGTTGCAAGTATCTCTATGCGGTGGACATCGCATTCTTTACGGCTGCACCTGACATTCAATCCCTCAACAGGCGCCTGCAATCGTACCTATAAGCTCCCTTCAAAATTGGTTATGGGACTTAAGATTTACATTAAACGTTAAAAAGTGCTCTTTCCTTGTTTTCCAAATTCAGGATCCGATAAATCTTTCTCAAACATTTAAGCAGGAAATGATTCCTCAAGTTAAGTCTTTGAAATATCTAGGGGTGATTTACGATAACCATCTGGCATGGAGGGATCACATTGAACATGTTGCAGCGAAGGGGGCGCGTGCTGTGGGTATGTTGCGCAGGTTAAGCGATCCAACGTCTGGGATGCGGCGAGACGCACTTTTAATGATTTATGTTATGTATGCCCGCCCAATTATAGAATTTGGATCTGTGTTATTTTCTGGTTCACCTGCTTACAAAATTCGTCCGCTTGTTCTTTTAGAGCGGGAAGCGCTTAGAATATGCCTTGGGCTCCCCAAATTTGTGGCTAACAATGTATTATACCTTGAAGCCCGAATACCACCGTTGTTAACTAGATTACAATTCTTGACTGTCCAGACGTATCTAAAACTATATGAATCACAATTCCACCGCTTCATATCAATTTTCTTGTTGCGAGCCAGACTCCTTTTTTGGAGTCGGAGGGCCTCGGTTTCATACCCCCCAGGTAATTCTAGTACAAAATCCGTTACAACCTTTGCACGTAGTCCTTTCTAACATCCTTCCAACAAAAGTAAGTGCATCGTCGGTTCAAATTGTCTATGATGACATTTTCCCAAATAATGCAAAACATTTATCACTTCAAATTTTAAATGGATTATTAGAAGATCATTTACAAAGTCTTCCTGTTAGCATAATGATAGCAACAGATGCTTCTCAATTTAATGAAAAAGCCGGCGTTGGAATATACTGTCCGCTTTTAGACTGGGCTTTTTCAGTCCGTCTTCCGGATTTTACTCCAATTTTCCAGGCGGCGTTGCTGGCGGTAGTGTTTGCTCTGCGCCAACTAGACCCACCACACTCAACAGTGGCTGTAATTACAGACTCTTGTTCCTTGTGCTTGCCGCTTTCTTCGAATATGGATTCGCCAATTTTAAACACCTTTCTTTCATTGCTCCCTTCACGTTTTAGCTTCATACATATAGTGTGGGTACCAGGCCACAGTAATGTGACAGCCAAATAAGGTTGCTGATAGACTAGATAGAGAATCTTTGAATGGCCCTGTGTTGCCCATCCTCCCGGCAACAGCGTACATAATAGCAGCACGATTTCGGAGGCGTGCCTTAATAAGCACGCAGTCTGGATCTGTTTTATCATCGGATGACTACTTGCATCTCAAGTATCCCTGAAATAGGAAATCATGTCGGCAGACTGAGGTCTCCCTAACCAGGCTACGCTGTCGTATTCCGCCCCTGAATTTCTATATGCACAGGTCTGGTTTGGCGCTTTCTCCTGTCTGCGCATTCTGCGGGGAACCGGAAACAATAGATCACTTCTCGATATTTTGACGCCGTTTTACCATGATGAGAAAGCGGTATTTAGAGAAGCCGTTACGACAGCTGGGTCTTAATTTGAGCAGCCGAATTTTATTATTATTCGGTGCCGCCATGCTTGGGTACAGCCACAGGCCTGTTTTTAACGCCATTCAAAACTTCTTAATAGAAACAAAACGTCTACCTTGCTAATATGCTTTGAAGTTTAAATCTGTACATATAAATATTACTATTCTCCTACTGCGTGCGTTAGTATTTAATCTTTTTTATTTTGGTTTTTCATATTTACATTTCCTTCTCTATTCCCTAGCATTTATTTCTATTTATTTTTGCGATGTAGTTATACATCTCGAAATCTAATATCTCTGCACCCCAATTCTTGGCTGATCCCCCTGTGTGGGTATGTGCCATCAAATTAGAGGAGAACAACAACAACAACAATCGCTGACAATGCGATCATGCGAATTATCAGCCCCACGGGAAGGGAAAGTAAAAGAAAAACAAAACAGCAAGTATCAAGCACAACGAAGGAACAGAAACGAAACAAAAAATGGATGGAAAACAGCTTTATCATCACCCGATTTTATGCTCCAATAAATTTCTGGGCTTAGTCGACCTCTGAATTATTGTCTATGTGAGTGGTTAAGGTCCGCGCTTTACTGTGGACACGTCCGAATCATAAAATCGTTTTGCAGGCTCTTTTCAGTCGCTGTGCAAGTGTGGTCAAAGTATTACAGAACACGCTGCAAAGACTCAAAGATTCAAACTTTGTTTACGCGTTTTGTTTAGAACCCGTTGCAATTATCTGGGTTCATACGAGAGCACCTAAAAAATGAGCTAACAGATACACAAAGTGCCGCTTAATGTTTCTCATATAAGTAATGCGAATATTTTGGTCGTCGAAGTGTGCTGCGCAGTATTATCGATGGACTGTATATTCTTTGTATATTTGACAGACCCTAAATGACGTCACAGAAACAGGAAGTGGCATCGTCCTAGAAATTGTCTTCTTCTATAAGATGTTCGAGATGACGTCATGTCACAGGGTAGATGTTGGCTGGCTAGCGGTTTTCGACGAGAGCCTTGTGCTATCAGGTTCTCCATTTCTCTTCCCTCTCTTCCTCCTCTTCAATCTCGGCTGTTTTGAAAGAGCTCATCCAATAATTGTTTTTCGTCGTCATGACCCTTTAATGCTTCACGCAAGTAAAAAGAAGCATTTGTTTTATTACTTGTCTGTAGCTTCTACTGCTTTTAGATTCATTATACACCGCTGTCAATTATATATTTGTTAATATGCACACTCAGCGCTCAAATATAATGAAAATAAATCCTAGACTGTAACTGCGGAAACAGTTTCTTTTTTAGTGGGGCAAATGTATTTTTCTCTTCCGGAGATAGCGATACTATGACAATAAAATATCCTGCAGCAATATACTTATGCGTAATGTTTGACCTCTTGCTAATGGTTTAAAAAAAATACAAGAAAAACTGCGTGATGAAAAGCACGAACTATTGACGATCACAGTGACATCGAGAAAATCAGCAGGTTAAACCTCCTGGGCTGTTAAAGTAAAACAACTGGCGACACTTAAGCTCTACTTCTAAGGTTCATTGTGGTCATCTTTAATAACTTCCTTTAGCGGTTTCCAGGCGGAAAACCTGTCCCGCCTTTCATAGTCATAACCGTTATGCCAAAGATCACGTGACATGCACATAAATAGTACAGCATGGCGCCTCCTTGCGACTGGTTCCGGGTACTGGCTCCATGTCACCAGAGCGATTCGAAAATCCGCATACCGCCGACTTCAGCGCGGAGCTGTTGCCCCCTTCTTCACGAGTTTTAACAGATCACATGGAACATAACGTCACATCCCGCGTCACGCCCTCAAAGACCTCCGCATAAAATGGTGCAACTTGGGCTTTTTTACTCATGTCGCTATCGCCGACGACGACGCAGGCGATGACGACAATGACAATTTATTTTCCGCCGCGTGAAATTAGCACTATTTTGTAAACTAAACATTTAAATTGCAGAGAAAAAAGCAGGGAGAATTTATAAGAGTGGTTTAATGTAACATGTTTTATTTTCGGCTGGAGAAATTGACACGAAATATTAGCAATATAAGTGTATAGATTCCCATCTATTTATAGGTATAGTTGTTTGAGAAAAAGTTTATTTCTGGTAGCTTGGACGGTTTTTATATATCGGGAATTAGTATATACAGCAGACATTTCACATTGTCGCTCCAAAGCGCCTAATCCAGGAATAGTCTGATCTTTTTCTTGTTGAGGGTAAGATGTTTATTGCGAAATTAAATCTCTGTTTAACTGCAAAACTATATCTCGCAAACGTACCGTAATCGCGAATTTTTATGCAGTTATCGCTCTTCCTAATTCGGGTTCTGTGAAAATATATGAATTATTGGCTTTTGGCTAGAGTTGAAATTAAATTTTAAGCACCAAATCTGTCTTAAGACAGCTTTCCCTCGGCGCATGCAGTCGCTCTCCGTCGTCAGCTTTTTCTCAGTGGACGCATGTTACATAAAAAGTCCAGAATTATCAGAAACAAATTCCGAATCCTCACGAAAGCTGCGGTCAGAACCGCTTCTAGAAGCAGCTGTTCTCTCCAAGTTAGCGCAGCCATTGTCATCCATGATGAGCAACGCCGTTCCGAAAATATTCTCCACAGTTGTAAAATGCACGCTATAGGTGCAATAATAGATTCTATTCGAAAAACAGATTAAAATTGCAGCTAAGGCAGTTGCTGACCTAAACTCGCCTTCTATGTTATATACAATGTGACTCGTCATCGGCAATATTGGCTGCACCGCCCATGTCGACTGCAGCTTGGGATTGCGGGTAAAGGAAGGCCGGTCTGGACGAGTCCTCAGCTGGAGTGAAGATTGGTGGAAAACGTATCAACAACCTTAGATATGCGGATGATACCACTTTAATGGCAGAAAGTGAAGTGGAACTGAAGAGACTTCTGATGCGCGTACAAGAAGAGAGTGAGAAGTTTGGGCTTAAACTGAACATTAAAAAGAGAGAGATCATGGCGTCTTGCCCTATCAAGTCTTGGAGCATCAATGGACAAGAAGTGGAAGCTGTGACAGATTTTCTCTTCTTGGGCTCCAAGATTACCTCGGAAGGAGACTGCAGCCATGAAATTAGGAGACGCCTGCTTCTGGGAAAGAGAGCAATGGTTAGCCTTGACCGCCTAGTAAAGAGCAGAGACATTAGTCTGCCAACCAAGATCCGTATAACTCGTGTTATGGTCTTTCCAGTTGTGATGTATGGATGCGAGGGTTGGACTGTGAAAAAGGCTGACCGCCGAAGAATTGACGCGTTTGAATTGTGGTGCTGGCGAAGACTCTTGAGAGTTCCTTGGACTGCCAGAAGATCAAATCAGTCGATATTGTTGACCATAAACCCTGACTGCTCATTGGAGGGTCAAATTCTAAAGTTAAAGCTCAGCTTCTCTGGTCATCTAATGAGAAGAGAGGAGTCACTGGAGAAAGATTTGATGTTGGGAAAGGTTGAGGGTCGCCGGAGAAAGGGTAGGCAGCGAACGCGATGGTTAGATGGCATCCTCGAGGCACTGCACATGAAGTTATGTGATGTTAGGAAGATAGTGAAAGACCGGAAAGCGTGGCGTGAAATGGTCTATAGGGTCACGAAGAGTCGGACACGACTGAACGACTGAACTGGACTAGACGTTAGAATTAAGACTTAAAACTTGAATTCTGGCGCAATCTCTGTACTGTCTTAAGCGGCAACAGGGCAACTTTGCAAATATGGCTTTCATTACAAGCTTGCTCAGTTGAGTCTAACCAACAACGTTGGGGATTTAGGCATAAAATGGACCTAGTAATATGCGTGAAAGCTAGATTAAGCATGTTTATTCATAGGATAGCAATATTGTACACGGTTTGACGGACTGAATTACGGGGACGCTAAGCGTTGCTTTAAAATAGTCTGGCTTAATTTGTGGGGTTTAGCATCACAAGTGACTATTAGAGACGCTGTATAGGAGAGGACTCCACAATTATCGATCCCCTGGGTTTGTTTTTGTGCGCTGACATAGCACACAGGCAGCACCTTGCTTCTTGCATCCACTGAAAAGCGGCCCGCGTGGCCGGGATACCATGCCGTATGCTTCTGCTCACTAGTCGAGAGCCATAACCAGTACACAACAAAGAGACGTGACCATACCGCGTGTAACGATATAAATGAAGCTATTGTGTGCACACTAGGTTTAATCATACCTAAACCACAAGCAATTGTTTTTCTTTCAGAGGAGCATTCTTTCTCGGCGATGTCGCCTGTTTATTTTCATCGTGGTTTATGCGTATTATCTCTTTTCTGCATTTCTTGTCTTTGCCCTGCTATCTGCATTCCGCGTGTCAACTGTTAACGCTGAAGAATACCCTTATTTTGTGGCCAATGCCTCATAAAACTCTTATTCGAACAGCTTACGAGCGCAAAACTAACTCTCCTTTATTCTGGTTCTGAGACATTGAGCCTATTAAGCGAAGTCCGTGCTCAATGCCAGCCGCCTGTTCTGTGTTATCCAAACGCCATTTCCGATAAAGGAAGACAAAGAAGATGAATAATAAAGTGGCCCACTAGACTGCACAGATACTGCTTGACGTCTCTGACGCGGATACTGAGAAAGTGATAGGACCCACACACACAACGTTTAGTGTTAGGTCGGAGTAGCACTGGAGCTAGTACATCGCTTGAATTGAGAATATACGCAACAGGGCTTTCCGGAGATGTATATTATATGACCTCTGTGAACATGTGTTGTATGGATATCAGATGTTACTCCCTCAGTCACAATTCAATTAGTTAGTGTAGATGAGCATTGGATAAAAAAAGGAGCAGTATATCGCAGTGTAAAAGGAGGGTGTAACGCATTCAGTGCACAACCGGAAAGGCGCGGAAGTCATACCAAATCTTGATAATCCACGTTACCTGTGGTATAGAAAAAAAAAAGCATTCTTCTTGCTAGAATGACTTCGCACGGTATATGAAATTTAAATTTTGAAGCAGATGGATAGGAGTACCAACTAATATCTAGAGAGAAAATAATATTTTTACACGCATTTCCTCGTTTTTTAGTCCATCCTAAGCACACTCGAAAAACAATTTTGGCTTTGTGTTTTTCACTGAAGGATGCTGCCTCATAAATTGCTTCCGGCAGACATTTTCATAGCGCGTGTTTCAGAAGCTTAGATTTTGGTGAAATAAATTCAGCCTTCTCCCTTATTCACCACTTTCCCTTAAAACATCAGCTGCATGTTCAGAAAACGCTGCATGCGATTCGGTCATTGGCATGGACTCTGCACCTTTGCGCAAGGCTGTTCATTGAGTCTCAATCTAACAGGATAGTAGGAAAGTCCTGCATGCTTCTTTAACGAGGCGTGGTCATGGGCGCGTCCACACGAGGTAGTACCCAAGATTTTCACATGCCATTGTGAATTCAGCGCGTGATATATATAATTCTTTCAAAGCAGCATCGCTATATTTATTTGACAGGGCTTGAAACTCCGCCGGCGTTTCCGAAATTTAAAGCAGTTACAGTTTCTATTCATGCGCGTGGAGCACACAGCAATTCTGCGGAAAGTATTCAGTGAAGCACTGATTTTAAGCACATTTAAATCCTTCCGCAATCTCCCCTACGAGCTCACAGAAATGAACGCGATTAGATGGCTTATAACGCTACCATCAACCGGGCTTATTTTCTTTCGAGAGCTGATACCGGAGCGAAAAAATAAAGCAGGTTCCGAAACGCGTCTGCTTTCGACTACGTAGCCAAAGTAAACAAAAGGAAAGAGAAATTGTGACAAGTTAGTTTTCAGCGAACACCATTAGCCTTTTAGGTTCCATGTTACGACTAGGAAGAAGTCTCAGAATTAAGCTCCTAGATGGGGCGTTTTTTCTGCTTTCTTTGTCTGGTCTGTTTTCTTTTTTTTTTTTGCTGTGGAGTACAGTGTTAGTTTTTCCGAAGTATGTTGGCGTAGTGAGAATTTATTTAGCTGACTCTTATTCCTCCGTTACCATCGCACACATCAAAATGTCTTTCATATATCATTAAATCAGTTTAATCGATCGCTCAGTGCTAATTGACGAAGAAAAAAAATTAGGAAATAATATTCGAAGCTCAAGTCTTAAATAATTTTCGTTTGCATAATTAATCCCAATCATGGAAAGTAAGGAAAATAGAGCTTATTTTGTTCCATTTGATTCGACAGGATTCATGGTTTGAAAATAAAAAAAAATATCTTTTTCGCCCTGGTTCTGACTCTGGGAATCGAATTCCATTATCCGAGGCATTATTTAAAATATGTACCTGAAAGGGCCGCCTCATCGCACGCATATATATTTTGCCTGTTTTCTACCTGCTCATGTATTAATGTAAACGGCTGCTAACTGAGGCATACACGTAAATAAGAACGTGAAAAACAAAACATGGCTTCCATTGATTTAGTATTCTTAGTTACCTCTTGGAAGAGAAATGTTTGCTCTCTTCTTTTTAGCAACACTGCCAGCATTTCAAAACATCGCGACCTCATCGTAGATTCTGAGAGGCAACATCGAAATACAAAATAAGGCTTCTCTGCGGCTTTTTTAGTCAAGCGTGCAGATTTTGTGCATGTCATCGCAGACAGGTTAGCGAGATATTCAATTTTCAGACTAGGTAAATCGCAGTTAAGCTTTTAAAACGAAGGAAAACTGCACAGGCTGTAAGTAATACACTGTCAAGGGCTAGTTGGTTCGTACTAATTGAACGGGTAAAACTGCGCGAAAGAGACGGGACGAAAGAAACACACAGGCACAAACAAGGCGCAGGCTGTGATTATGACGTATAAAATTCAGTGCCTCACCATCTAATTGTCTATCTCTGTGTTGGTCTTTCTTTAGCACTGCACAACATTGTGCTTATTGACATTGTGAGAACTGTACCATAATGTACTAAAGCTCCTTTGTCTACGCTTCGATTGAGAATTCACTTACTGACCATGCTTCGACCCCGAATTGTGAGGCGTGTTTAAATATCGAGATTTGCGTGCTTATCTTAAATTTCACAAAGGCGTACAGTCCTTAACGCCATCTGAACAAACTTAGAGTCTCATGAGACCTGCCATCTCCTCCCCTTCCTCCATCTCAACGCAGCCTCATTACCCTAAATGTTTTTGCCATGATATATAAATCTTTTTGAGCCGCTTCTGCTGCAGGGCCATCCTTTTATGACATACTAGTGAGTGCGAGCTTTTCGCATTAAACTTTGAATGATTTTCGTCACCATTTATATTGCATTCTTTCGCGTTTCCTGACTGTTGATTTTTCCTGTTCATTTGTTTCCTGTAAGAGTATGATACCATCCAACCTGTTATCCTCAGCGTACAGAATGCCCGACATCATCCTCTTAATCATAACGATAAAGGACACAAGTGGTACGAGTCTTAACGTTATATTTTATAAATCTCGCGTGTTCTTAGTATTCTTAGTTGAAGCGAGACTTGGTTTGTAACTCATTTGATACTGAGTAATTTACGTTGGGCCTACATTATAATGAAGCCTTCCAGTTTTCAGTAAATGGCTCCCACCATCCGAGAAATACACTTCTGCTTGTGGCTCGAAGTAAGGCATTGTAACGCTAAACGGTAAATAAATTGTGAGCCTATATTTAGTGCATTACGTACTGATACGGAAATGCATACTATTGCGATCATGATTGGCCTTATTGCGAAATATCCCTTTACTACTGCATAAATATTCGCACCAAGTAAGCGGAGAGGTTATTCGTTTGATGTGGCAGCCGAACAACGTTCATAATTAAAAACAAAGTATTTCATGCAAGTACCTTTCAGCATTTTCAGCTTTCAGGGTGGGTCAGCTTCAAGCCATCCGAGCGTAATGTTCCATGTGAGCATTGCGAAAGATTTGAAACAGCCGCGCGTGCTCATGTGTTGTGACGTCATGAGATTTTCTGCACTTTTTTTTCCGTGACGAGAGATTTCGCAGTCGATGGGTCACTTAATATTTTTGCATTAATATCCAAACAAATCGCCCCTCATTGCACCAGTAATATACGTCGAATTTTCTTAATAGCTAATAGGAGGGGATTGAGCTATGATTATGAGGAGGGGGGTGCAAAGGCGGCCTTTTGCAGTACCCGCTTTGCTGCACACAAAGGAATGCACGGGTTTCTTGCATGTAAACACTCTGTCAAGTGTTTACAACTCGAAGATATTTGCGTAAGCGATGTAGTTATGCTCTTTAGCATCTGTGTAAGGCCTAACCTTCGGAGGAGGAATGGGGCTACAGATGTTACTACCATCATATTTAGAAAGCTAGGGATCCGTAGTGAGCCACATGGCGTGGACCAGGAGTCGCCAAATGCTGTTCTATATATTTCACAAACAGCGTTTTCTCTCCTCATTATTCTCAGTTTTGGACTGCCATGACGTGCATAAACTTTTCATTTTCTCCCTGCATGCTATGTAAATGATGCCGAAGAGGTGAACTTCTTTGGTGTTCGTTCATCTCCGTTTTCAAATTCGACTTTTATTCTCGTCTTTAATATGTCTTAATGTTGCACTAACTGCACTCACTTTGTTCCTAAAATATTTGATCTGCATTCCGTTGTATTTAGTTCTATATAGTCGCTAATTACGTTTTCTCGTCGAATTAGACCACTTTTCATGAACGTAGCATAGTTAGTTTACGGAGGTTTGAAACCCCTTGACTCTGTAGGTTTCATTCTCTCAGTTATAATAACAAGAACATAATGGGAACGTAATATTGACGACGGTGCGCTTCTGAACACTAGCTGCATAAATCTAGTTAGTATGGTTTCCAGAGCAAAGATAAACAAAGTAAATGCATGACCAGTAGGTGAAAGTGTCCATTTGCTGAAACCATTATTTAAATTTAGAAAACCGAGGCTTTATTATATGCCAGAATCCCGACAAAAAACAGGTGATTTTTAAGCCATGGCACGTCACAGCCGCATGTACTTGGCATTCTTCATTTTCAACCTTTCGTAACGCGAAGCAAAATGATAGTCAATGTATTGTACTTTGATTTTATCCAGTGTAGACTAAAATACACCAGACGCAAGCTGTGAGCCGTACAGGGCCAGCACAAGGTATAAACAAAAAATTACCCATACAACAAGCAAGTATTTTGGCCGAAAAAGTAGTAGCATATAACACCATTGCTCCACGGAGATTAAGTGAACAGCCGCTGGATTCAAAGCTTCGCGGCACAGCTGCCTGTGGTCTTCGTCACAGAGAAGTGTTTGGATAACTACTCGGCTTCTGGAGTAAATGAAGAATAATGGCTTCAAACAATGGCTACGGCAAGATGACGAGCTATTTATTTAGTCTTCTTTTTGCTACCAAACTGAGAACGACATCGGCTGAGATGAGTCGTCGGCTGAAAAACAGGAAAAACTGTAATGGCATCCCGAAGGAGCGGACATCTAGATGCGAAATCAATGACTGGAGATGTGGAGATCGTCAAATGTTTTGATATTGCTGGAAACATCGCCTTTATCTACTAGGCGCATGGTCTCATCGCCTTACTCGCTTGTCTTGTCCGGAAACTCTCGAGTCCTGGAATCAAGAAGCGCGGTTCCTCAACGAACTGACAAGTCATTGTACAATGACCAGATACTGGTCTTAAAGATTCTACCTTAGCACCGCTAGGCTTGTAGTCACGCGCATACGAGAACGCGAGGAACCGAGGTCGTAACATGACAAAGAAACAACAATGCAGGATATTCTTGCCCTCAATGTATTGAACGGTACCTCGCGGGTTGATAATCTCTGAACGCCTATGTGATTTAGCGAATCTCCTATCGTGAAGTTCTGGAACATGCAAGTAAGATGCAGCACAATATAGCCGCGTTATGCATCTTCCACAAACGAAATTGTTAAGCATGACTGTCTGGCCTATTCAGTACTGTGCTTGTGTAAACGATGGGTACCAGTAAGAAGTTCAAGACGACGCCAATAAATAGTCTTTCTTCGAAACTCAGCATCAGTTAGTCCAATAGAGTGGATTATGATAGATCACTTGCGCGCTATGTAGAATGCCGAGGGTTTTCTCATTCACGTGTGCCATAATGTCAACTTGATACGAATGCTACGAGGCTCGTTGTCCTCCAATCTAAGGAAATGACTCTGCCGCTGATAGTGCGAATTTCGAAAATTGTTTTCTCAATGCCGAAAAAAAAGAATAACTCTCCTATTAAACCTACTGGTAGGCGAACACGAAGCCAACCCGTCTTTTTGAACCTTTGGCCAAGCGGAATGAGGTAAGGATTTGTGCACCCTCTGTTTTGTGTTAACCTGTAGAAGAATATGATGCTAAAGCGGTAACGCTTGGCCACGGAGCAATAAAATTGGCCGAAAGGTATAGGACTTGCCACTTTGCACTCCGTGAAAAGGTTTATTCACTGTTGGTGCCTCATGAGTAGTGCTATTACCAATACTGTTAGAACAAAAAAAAAAAAGCAAATTTGGCGATTTTCTAGAAGGCTAGCCGGAGAGCTCAGCTAACAACTTTAGAACTGAGTGTTTAACGATGGTGACATTGTTATTATGAACACCGTTGATGTGATTGCTTTATTGACTCAGTACTACCATTATCAATCCCTTTCGGCCTTACCTTGCCAGTTATTTATTGTTTAGTGCCAGGATTATTTGCCAACCAGCATCATTACTGCTGCAGAAGTCCTTCGAGAAACCACTACGTTATCTTACATGGAACCTAGAATTTGCATGAATAGTAGCGTGAAAAAACTTCATTATGAATTAAGCTGAAACTATTGTGCAGCATGCAGTAAGTCAGATATGCCGCAATAAAGGTGATGTGTTCTTAATGCGCTCTTGCAGACATCCTTCTTCTACCACCTTGAAAAAACTTCATTAAAAGGGGAAGGGAAATTCTTTCGAAACTTTTCAACGGCTTCATCAAGCGAGCGGTCACTGCGCGAAAGGGACAAAGGGCCGTAATTCTGTATATGATTCGGTAATTTAGCACAGCCTTTGTTCCTACAGGGCGGAAGCCTAACGACATCATAACCCATCTCGGTTCAGCCATTCTCCGCAAGAATGCGTCAAACAACCACCCTCTTCCTCCTCGTGCCCTCACTACAGAGTCTTTGTTGGTAGCTCATGCTCTATGCCGGCGTTAACGACCGGTTTGACTCAATACAAAACAACAAGGCGGCGGCTCAGACATTATGAAATAATTAAACAGAGAGCATTCAGTGAGTAGTCCGCCCATGTGGCAGCTGCCTTAACTGGGCCGTTTACGGCTTGTTACGTCGGAAATGTGTATTACAGCCTCAGAATGCTTCGAAGTATGTAATTAGAAAGCGCGAATGAGGAAAAATGGTGCCGGCAACTCTAGCACTGCAACTGTAATAAACTCTTTAATTGTAATTTCTTTTATTGAATGTCTTCTAATATCTTCTAATTCTAATCACTTCAATTTGGTACCAAATCGTCACAAATGTATTGGAACAGTGATTAGGTAATATTTAAATGCCCTCATATAATTATGCCATATTTACCATTTCTATTTGCTCGCATCCGTACCGATTGAGGCCTCTCGCCTCTCCTTGGTTGCATAGTCACCCAAGCACAGCGTTGATTAAACTTCGAGCAGACCTTCTATCAGCACACAGTTAAGCTGTTTCTCAATTCTAGACCACTAACCGGCTTCCTGCATACAAACTCCTCCACGAGAATTTGAATTGACAGTGGTTCTGTTCAACAACGCGAGTCCGAAAGCATTGCTAGAAGGAAGAGCACTTTTTTTTTTTCTTGGGGAGGGGAGGCGGTTGTTGGCATTACTTGACCGTGTCAATTGAAAACGTCATTAGGGAATTTTACTCGCTTACTGCTTATTCAATACCGGCTGAGACAGCCGCATGTCAATGGAAGTGGAACAAAAGACAGTGAACCATGATGAACACAACGTAGCCAAAATTATTCGAAGCTCTAGACTATGGCTGCCCTACTAGAATGAGTTGCTTAGGACCACTAAACATTATTAAGAAAACCTAAACCAAATTTTTAAATTCGTGCAAGTTTCAGCGTTCGCTTCCCTGCTATTTAAGGAAGACGTTGAGTCGAGTAAATTTGAAATTAGTGTTTCAAGAGATTTATGTTTAGAAGCTTGATACTGTCATCGGCCTGCCACTTTTTTCACCTAAGCAAATCAATTCAGCGGTTTGCTCAACACTAACAAAATATTCATTTGATATGCATGACAGTTTATAATCTTGACGACCCTGAAGCATTTAGTGCAGGAAGTTTGCAACTTCACTCCCTTGGGAATGTTTCTAATTCTTATAGACTCCACCATATTCTTGATAGTCTAAGAGAAAAACGAGCATTCATGACCGGAGAGAAGAAATAATGGGGTCCCCGTACATCTCCAGGTAATGGCCCTCTAGCCTTGATCATCGCGGTCTGTAAGTGAAATTTTTTTTTTTTTTGGCGCTGATTATCGCGGGTCATAGAAAACAAAGGAGAATATATCAAGGGCGTAGCCATACCAGGGACAAACAAATAAGAGAGCGTTAATATTTAAAGGGCGCCGCGGTGAGATAGGCGCAGTGAAGCGCGAAATTAGCGCGATGTAAGTTCCAAAGCAGTTTATATAAGAGCAGAATAAGGGCCTTCGAGATTTACACTCCCTTAGACACACAAGCAGGATCCATTCGACGTTCTTCATGCTCGCTGGCTCCTGCCTGCACGCTGCTCGGTCTGCTTCATAAATCACGGCTCTCAGGATTGCGACACCGCGGGGAAGGCAACGTTGAGCCTGTAGCCTCAGCGGCGCCCGGCGCGCAGGCTCTATCGTCGCCGCTTGCTCGGCGCAGACCATTTTCTGCAATCGTCAGCGATTCACCGAGGCTGTTACTCGTTTTGAAAAAAGGTTCTCGGCGCATAACTTACGGCTGCCCCCGAGTGCCAGAAATGGCGGACTAGCTAAGCGCAACTGGCACGTGCGGAGTTCTTCCCAAATTTGGGATGAGATTGAAAGTGCACAGATTGCTTTCGTGTTCATTTTTTTTTTTTGTCGCTACACCGCCAGCTCATTTCTTTCTAACTTCCTTGAATAAGAGATCATGTAAACTTTCCATTCGTAACGGCACGTGGCAATATTGCTACGTGCCTATCACCACGCAGCCCCCGCACTGGCCACAAAGAAGAAGCGGCTGTTGTTGCGTCAGGACAGCTCTGTGTATTCCGCGTTCATCATAATCATCATCACCATCATCATCAGCCTGACTATACCCACTGCAGGGCGAAGGCCTCTCCCATATCACTCCAATTAACCCGGTCCTGTGCTAGCTGTATCCTCTTGACCCCTGCGAACTTCTTAAACTCATCCTCCCACCTAACTCACTGCCACCCCTTCCTACGTTTTTATTCCCTTGGAATCCAGTTTGCTACCCTACGCGACCATCGGTTATCCTCTCTTCGCGCTACATGTGCTAGCCATGCCCATTTCTTCTTCTTGATTTCCACTAGAATATCAGTGACTTGAGTTATTTCTCTGACCCACTCTGCACGTTTCCTATCTCTTTACGTTATCCCTGCCATTTTTTTTCCATAGCCCTCTGCGTTGTCCTTAACTTAAGTAGAACTCTTTTTGTTTCAGTAGCATAGGTAAGTACAGGTAAGATGCAACTGTTGTGTACTTTCCTCTTGAGCGACACCGGTAAGGTGTTAGTCATAATCTGGGAGTGCTTGCCAAATGAGCTCCGTCCAAGTCTTATTCTCCTTGTTATTTCCCTTTCATGCTCCGGATCTGCGGTTACTACCTGTCCTGAGTAGACATATTCGCCTACTAGTTCCAGTGCTTCGCTACCTAATGTAAACTGCTGTTTCTTCCCGAGACAGTTCAACATTACAGTAGTCTTCTGCATACTGATTTTTAAGCCCAGCTTTCTACTTTTCCTGTCTAAGTCTTCAATAATTATTTGCAATTTGTCCCCTTAGTTGGTTAACAAGGCAAAATCATCATCACATCGTAAATTACTGAGGTATTCACCATCTGCTCTTATCGCTAACTGCTCCCATCTCTAGTCTCCGAATACTTCTAAGCAAACTGTGAATAGTACTGGGGAGATCATGTCTCCTTGCCTAACACCTTTCTTTATAGGTATTTTGTTACTTTTTAAAGGGGGTTTTACTGTTTTTTAACAGGGATAATAGCCCTCTCGAAGTTGAAAGGCGAACCATACAAGAACACAGCCAGTCTAGGCCTCCACAAGCGAGCTCGAGCAGCGCAGCGGCACTTCGTCGTTCTTATCCTCGTATTCGTGATATTCCCCCCTAGTTCATCCTCGTCTTCGTAATATCCTCGCATAGTTCACAACAATTTCCCCCGGGGCGAAGAGGAGCCATCCTGGCGACCGATGGTGAGGGCAAGAGGAGCGGATCTTTCTTTATGCAGAACTATGGCTGCTGTGCACCCTCTATATGTATCTTCATACAGCATCTTACTACCACCGTCGCGATGTTTCTGATTGAGACACACTTCAAGTAAATATTGCTGCAGCAGCGATCCGGCATGGACGCCCGGCTAAAGCCGTGAGTTTTACTTTATCCACGAAGGACCAAGTCGAGAGTAAATGCCCGAGCATTCCGAGCTCTCTTTGAGAACTAATACGCTCCATGTTTTGTGAGGCCGTGCAAAGCCTTCTTGAATCGTTTTCTTCTGCTGTGGATTCCCTGAGAAGCGTAATTCGCGAGGAAGTCCAGAACACACTCAGGGCATTCATCGTTCCGGAATTTCTACCGGCACTACTCCAGCCGAAGACCTATACATAATGTGCCACACTGCCCTAATTATTCGTTACCGACGTACACTCCTCTGGTGGTTGTGGCGCACTGTACTCAACCTGTTTTATACTGGGCGGTGTTACGACAGGCGCCACGGAAATCCGATGTTTGACACGCCCTAGATCAACTGCTTTTCTACAGCCACTTTGACGAGGCAGATCACCTCTAACGGCAGTGTTCTTACCCCTAACTGGTAATGCCCGGGGTTTCCCCCACAGCCATCGTCCACTGCACAGCTACCGGCCATATGACATCGCCGAGTACGTCAGCCGCCAAGCCTGTCTGCCAACTTCTCCACGCCACCAAATCGCGATCACCATTGTAGCGTTACTCTTCGCCTTCTTTCCGGATCCTACTATACTACTGGTTGTTGTGAGTCCTCAAGCCGTCGTCGGAAAAACTAGCTCCTGCGACCTTTACAGGTTAGGCTGCTGACTGCCCAGTCGCCGAAAAACTTCACTGTCGTCGCTATCGCACCTCCCCCGCGACCACTATATCTCCGACCAGCATCAAGCATCCAAATGATGGTATCCCTCTGAAGCGCATCGCTGCATCCCAGAACACCTCCCACCGCTGCACCGACATGACCACCCCCTGAAAATGACGTCGAATCACAGATCATCTCCCGCCACCATTGAGTCAATAACTTTAAGCCCAATTCGACGTTGGTAGGCTCTACAAAAACCGGATTTCTATGTAGACACAGAAGGTCACCGCGTTTATTGACACACGTGCCGATTATTCCATCCTTAACGGATGACAGCTGATCACTTTGAGAATGTTATGAAGCCGTCAATGATCATCCCATACGTATAGCATGGAAAGATGCGAGTGGTGCCTCACGGGAACAGCAATTTTTCTTCCGCTTTTCAGGCCACCAAGTTTTGCTGGTACACTGCGCGAAGGACAGTGTAGTCAGCTGCGGGCTGTAAGAAAATGAAAACTATCTAAGCAGTAACAATGCAAAGCCTCCTGTCGGTCTCTCATGCGGCCCTTCCGTCTTTCTTTATCTCGTAAAACTTTCATCTCATAAAGCTTCTATTCGTGTCGGATTCCTTGCTGATTTTTTTTTTCACTCTGCAGAGCAAAATGAGGGAAGGCACGCGTTACGGAAGTACCTTTTTATTTACCCAAGGCATAAATTATAAAGAAAGTTATTTTATCTTCCCATGAAGACATGTTGGTTGGGATCACGCACCGTCTCATAAAGTAATCAATGAAGAATAGTTGTCGCGTTTTATGAGGAATGCAGTAAAGCCAGCCGCTGTTCCTACTGAAATATAGAAGAAAATCTGGTGGTTTGCATTACAAGAGGAAGCTCCTTAAAGCAGTTAATAAACTCGAGATTTCTGAGTAATAGCGCTCGACTTGTTTATGAAGGACGCGGCGTGAGCGACATTCAGGCTCCTGATTGCTTCTCCATGCTTCTACTGTGTCCCAGAAGAAACGTGGGCCATAATACAGAAATGAGATAGTAATGTTCATGAAATCAAAGTGAAAAAAAATTCAGCCTTAGCAGCTCTGACTACATTTACCAAAATATGCAGATTCTTTAATGAAACCGTTTTTATAATATTTAGTGCACTCATTGTCGTAATAAACAGTGCGTGCGATAAACAGCGCTTGAAATCAAACCCGGTGCCAATGACATCACCATCCTTCACGAAGATGTAGTATATATGACCCTTAAAAAATCGCCCTGTTCACAAGATGTTTTGTCCACCACGATAACTCGCCGCTATTTCGGTCTCTGTAATAATGGGGTAATTTGGCCCACCATGGATTTTGACGGTTAACTCCAACCGATTCGCACTTGACAGGGAAAGGCTTACACTTGAGCATAATGCGCAGGGTCGGTTATACCAGCACGTAATTAGACCGACGTCGTTATCTGCCTTTTAGGAAAGCGTAGGAGTGCATAAGGAACGTACAACGTGCACTCTAGGTTGCTAATGAAACCGACAAAAATGGCGAGATTTTAGTTCTCCTTGAGAATATCCACATAAACGCCTGTCTCCATCATTTATTCCTTTGTTTATTAAAAAAAATGTCGGTACTGTGCGTCGAAAAAGATTCTAATCGTCTGTATGCGCCAGAGCTAATTAGAGCAGCTTCGCTAGGGGCAGAAACTGCTATATGCGAAAGAGGCCCCCTTTGCACTTCAAATTGAATAGGGTAGCTAAAGTCATTCCTATGCCACTAGCAGTTAAATTCTGCCTTTTAAAGGGTGGTGGCGCGCTTCAAGCGCTCAGCTATAAACACCAAACGGATTACTGCTCTACAAACAGGCGAGGAAATGCTCACGTTGTTAATTGGGTTACTGGCTGTATCACCAGTAAAGAAAGAAGTAGAATGCAGTCACACGTTATTCTGTCGGATTCGGCAAGCCGCTATATTGTTTTTGTTTTTCTAAAATAGCTCGGTTTTCCGGAGAACGGCGGGAAAAAAAACTTAAAATTAACCTGCAGAAATATTTTTCGTGATCGAACTTAAAAATTATGAATGGCAAAGATCGAAATTCTGCTGAACTCTACGATAAGCTCGGTTCGGTGCTGTTAAATGGATTACAGTGCGCCTCAGCATTTCTACCAAGCTATACGTAAAACTACAAAGAGGTTGGTCAGGCCTTTCGGACTTTTTTTGCACTTTTTGCTGCGCTCTGTGCCTGCTTCGGGCGTAAATTTGGCTTATCGCTCGGTACACTATCTCAAAGTTTAATCAAATAAAACTTCCTCTAGGTTTTCTTAGATATAATTGTAAAAGACCTGTCTAGACTTTGCAGACCAAAAGGAAACTTTTATGGTACGTTGTATCTGCGGTGATATTCACAAAAGGCACAGCGATAAGGACTAGATATATACATTACATTTAAATAATTAAATCAAGTTTTCTTATAACTTTGCACTATTTGCTTGTAGTGCTATTCTCATTGGGAACAAAACGGAGAGAGAACTACCTGCATCTTTATTCATTTATATTCTGTCCACTTTAATTAAGAGTTCTGGTGAGCAGAAAACAGGCAAACATTTCACTGCTTTTTTCTCTATGAGTAAATATGAAGCAATTGGTTTCTATTAGCACGACAACGTACGGATCTCATCCACGAAGCAATTAAAAATAGATCTTTAGAATTTCTCTGTTACGGCGATCAGAGAAAGCGAGACCTGAAAATCATCTCGACATATCCAGCTTTTGCATCAAGAGCAGCACAAGAGTCTTTTTTTACAATCCGGGTGCATCTCGCAATTACCAAAACGAATTTTGCCCTGCCGGCAACAATAAATTGTAACTGAAACTTCTATGAGTCCGTCAAGGTGTTTGTTAATATACAGCACGGATATCGGTTTACTATGCAGAGCAATATAACGCACGTATTGAAGTAGTAAGTCAAGCTCATCTTATCCGAGTCTCCACGCTTATTTGTCGTTAGTCTGAAGTTGCGGTCCTGAACACCCAAACCTATTTCAGAAAGGGAGCTTTAGACTAGCCTGTGCTTTCTCTACAGAATATAGCGGAGTGTCCAACACTCTCCTGGTGCGCTTGTGTATTGAGTGTGCGTGCGTATGTGACAAAGAGAAAACCAAGCATGAAATATTTTATACTTTTGCCTGTAAACTCTATAAAACGTTTAGAATGCTATGTCTGTCTTTGGTACCAATGACTACTGTGTGTAATTGTCCGACCATATGCCAGTTACCATTAATGAAGGTTTGGTTTTGTTCATAGAGTTTAATGCCCCAAAGCGACTCAGGCATTGAGAGACGCCTTAGTGGAGGACACCTAAAATTCTGACCACTGGTGGTTCTTTAGCGTGCACTGGCATCGTACAGCATACGGGCGTCTTGCTTTTTGCCTCCACCGAAATGCCACTACCGGGTCCTCGATTCGATCCTGCATATGGGCCGTAATAGTCCAGCACAGTGCCAAATAATGAAGCATTTCTGATAACACAAGAGCCAACCCATTACACGTCTCAGAAACAGTTTTTCGCTTTGTTTTGGGGAAGGAAGTTCTATGTGCCACCCTAGATTAAGTATAAAATATGATTTGTGGTGAGACTCCTTCGACGGTTCTACTATTAGTCTTGCTTTGCGCATAATAGTCGCTTCTAACGTTGAGAGTGGGTATCCAAAAGGCCTTTCACAAGTTTTGCTGGCATGCGCTGTTGATACGAGCCGAAGAGGGTGTAACGCAGCGTGAAGAGCTCTATAGCCCTTCTAAACCGTCGTTGTTTCCTCAAATCGCTATACGCTGCGGTGGAGAGTGCGAAACAGTTTTGAAACCCATAACTCAACAGTGTCCGCGTGCTATGTTTTTCTGTATGGAATATGAAACGAATGTCTTCACGGCATTATAGGCGCAGCAACAATGAGCACCCTAGAAGTAATAAGTTGCAAGAACAACCTTAGAAAGAAATGTCTCACATGGCAGCTAAAACAGAAAATGCTCGGCATGATACCTTCTTCGTGCTGATACCTTCATGCTCGGAATGAGACGAGTATCAACATTCTGCACAGAAAAGCACTCAATCACGGAAGATCTGAAAGACACTGCAGTTCCCCTTTTAAGGATTTGACCAGACAGCGTTATTGTCTAGCCTAATTAACGTGCAATTCCTAATCTCATCCCCCGAACTTTCTTTATGCAGTCCCCTGCAACCTATCATCCCTCGGTATCCACTACGTCACTCTAAAATACCATCAATTATCATTTCTTCTGATTAATAACCTTGCCCATGCCCATTCCGTCGTGATTCTGACTATAGAATATTCCATGCAGTTACCGGTGCTCTCTGCGTTGCCCTGTACCTAACTAGAACCCTTTTCGTTAGCCTCTACGTTTCAGCACCTTAGGTGAGCGCCCGAATTCATACTCGGTATACAATTTTTTTTTTGAGGTATACTGATAATATGCAATTATCTATGGCTACTCGTTTATTCACTGTTTCCTTGACTATGGGAAGTGCTCACGGTCATGCAAGTAACTATTATATTGTGACTGCCACCTGTCTGCACGGGGTTTCATGCTGCCGTTTTTTGAGGAAGGTCGAGTTCAACTCCCCACGTGACAACTTATGTTCAGCATTAACTGATTCAACTGACTGTGACAGGCGGTAGTCTCGACAGATCTGAGGAGTACCACCTTAGACGGCTCCAAACCGGGTGTTTTCTAAATCCCGCCATACTAAAGCACATGGACCCGGCATTCACGGGTAGGTGCAAATTCTGAGGGAAGTAAGCTGACCTATACCACATGGTGTGGGCCTGCGAGCACAATACAAAAATAAAAGCTATAAAACAGCCAACTAGGCAGGGCTGGGATGCGGCCCTGTCCAGCTCGGACCTGGAGGCCCAGCATGTCCTGGTGCAGAGAGCTCGGGTAGCGGCGGCTACCAATGGCGTCCCGGAATAGGGTCTGCCACTCAGCTCTACAACAAAACGCACCTCCCTTCCCAAATCATATCATCGTAATTAAATGTTATCTCCTCCTCTTTTATCACTTTCTGTTTACTGCGCTGGCAGTAATTTTAGCACTCCTTCGAAAAGACCTCGTTTGCGCACCTATCTGACTCTCCTGACGAGCATGCATCTGGCAGGTAGTAGTCGGCAGGTGACATGGCCACGTCCTGCTTTCAATCTATGTCAGCGGCCAACCACCACCTGTCTGAGGCGTGCTCGTGTTTTACGTGCCATCACAGCCGCCGTCGTCTTTAGTGTTAAAGGGAAAATTAACATTATACAGAGCTAGAACATAGTGCTGTGGAGACCTACTACCGGGATCCGCTGCAACGCACTGCCAGCGCTTGCTCACTGGTTGGCCCCTACTCAGCAGACGTGCGCGCCGCCACCGCCGCGCAAAGCCACCTGGATATACGTAGGGGAACCCCCAGGGGAGACCAAAATTATGCTTCCGCATTAAAAACTAATTGCCGCCAAGTCGGTTTGAGCAGGCATATACGTTTAAACCAAACCGGAACCGGTCGCTGGAATGCAGCAGTTGTGAGTATACTGACCATGTCAAACACAAAAACTGCACTGATAATATACTGAGCCCTAAAGAGCGCCAAAGAAAGTACAACGCTCAATTGTGGTGACGATGCAAGACGATGCAATACGGTTAATGGGTAAGCAAGGGTTATTTATAGCCACGCCAAAGTGACACTAAAGTGTACTTATTTATTTATTTATTTTATGCCTCAAATACCAATCTTTGGGTATTACATGAATGGTGTGCTGTTACAATTCTTCGGGGTGCCTTTCAATGAATGCCCTTTCAATGCCTTTCAATGAATGCTATGCCATGAATACCATGCCAATGAATGCCTTTCAATGAATGCCATGTGCTGGATGAGAGAAATGAACCGCATTGGCAGGAAGGCGATTCCAGCCCTTCGCTCTCTGGACAAAGATAGCATTTAGATGCACAGTGGTATTTGCAGATAGTTGATGTACTATACTGTGATTAAGTCTATGGAATGCGTATTTGCAAAGTTTTATGACGCAGTTTCCAAGTGTTCAGTGGTAAAACATGAAAAAGACACAGCTAGGCTATTTTACGACGTGATTAGAGAGAAGGAAGATCAGTTTTTTTCATCATATCAGTGACACATGCATAAAATGAGTAGTGTGAATAAATGAACCTTTCTGCAAGATGCTTGATGGATTTGAGGGTGAGGCAAAGGTTAGGTTGGTGAGGGTGTCAAATTGTGCACGCATATTTCAGTTTGGGACGGACGAGCGTTGAATGGGCTTGCTGTTTTAAAGAAGGAGGTGCAAGGCGAGGGTTACGGCATGAAAACTAGGCGTAAGCTTGGCGTTGTTAGAAACATTATAAACTCGTGCGTACGTGTGTGTTAGCGTTAGTGTGTGTGTGTGTGTGTGTGTGTGT